>APFE030450007.1:37825-55855 GCA_000404065.3 Pinus taeda | reverse complement strand
AGATTTAATGATGTTTTTTTACATGGAATGATAACAAAATTTATAATAAAACTACATCAAATTAATATTTTCAAATTTTACAACTTTAAAGTGGAAATATTTATATCTTTAAAGATTTTAATATATCCCTAGGATATGTCTTTTCCTTTTAAAGATTTATTTTACAATTTTTTAGTTTAAAGAAATATTAAAAGATTTTGGAGCAAGATTTCCGATTTTTTGGGTTGAAATAACCTTTTTTCCTTTGATTTAAGAAATGACATTGGCTTTAGAAAAGAGTAAAAATGTTTAAAATTTTACTCAATTTGGAATTTTAATGTGGTAAATTTTTTATTAAAGGTAAATTTATGATCCATATATGATAAAGAAACTATTAAAAGCATGAGATAATTTACTATCTATTCAAATAGATAGTTATATTTTAATAATTAATCTTAGTCCATTAATAAGATAACAAAGTTATATATAAATTAAGATTGGCTGACATTAGCAAAAATTATTTTTATAATTTTTTGAGGACATGACATACTTACACATCGGGGTCATACTGGGTTGTAGAATGCGCCTCTCGGCACAATACATAAATAAATAAAAATCCATGTTGCATAAGAATGCATGTACATTACAGATATATATTAACTATATTCAGTACACATATATATCAACTATGATTTGTTTAGTTATCTAATGGTTGATGAATATATGGACTAATAAGTGTTGTCGTAGCTATGCGGAGAGGGCATAGAGCCTTCTTGGTGATTCTTAGATGAATCTTAGACTCTTATGATCAAGTATGCATTCATGAGTTGTAGCTTATGTGTTTTCCATGTGTTTGATGAAATGTCTAGTGTGTCCTAAGCAGTCTAGGTCAAGTTTTGGCTTCAAGTTTGAATGACTAGCATTGTCATTATGAAAAATATGATTCTGGAAAGTTACAAGAAGTTCTAGGTAGTGGTATGGAGACTAACCTAGAAAATTGGCTCAGATCTCAGAACCGCATGCACAGAACTGGAGATTTGGGGTCATGATCGCATGGATAAAAGCTTGTGAATGTAGTTGGAGGCTCATAACCACATGTGGGCAGTCTCAAGAATGCGGTTATATGCCTAAGTTAGTGAAGCAAGGTTCTAGCTTAGGGATTGACCACCTGGGGTGTTTCTTAAGCTCCTAGGTGATTTGTAGTCCCTTTAGGATGTCAGTTCGTGGTAATTTTTCAAGCCCCGCTTCTTTAACTAGAACTAGGAGGTTGGGTTAGGTCATAGGGACACTTGTCTCATGTTTACCCTAGCAAGCTCGTGAATTGGGTAAATGTGGGGAGGGATAGTTACATACATGACCAATGTAACCATTCCAATAATAGTCCTTAACACCACACATATTGCACACTTCAATGCTTTATGTATGATATGTGTAACGTGTTACCAATACAATCTCCATAATCAAAATTTCTTAGCACCATGTGTATTGTGCACATTGATAGGGATACTCAATTTACACAATTTATGACAAACATAACCATCCCAATGATGGTCGTTAACATTGCACATATTGCATTATGTATGATACATATAAGGTGTGATAGATGCAACCTCCATAACAAAGGTATTGCACACCCACAATTGGATTAAATATAATGTGTGAGGGTGTATACTTAAGTAACATGTGATGAATTTAATACATGCACATATACCCATGGATGTAATGTAATATGTATGTGTCCAGTAATATTACCCACCTAAACCAATTTGAGGATTTGTGCACCTGCAAGATTTATTTATGTTGCGTCAGATATAATTGTGTAGTTAAGACACATGAGAGACAACTTATGTACGTATCAATACAATCTCAACATATATCTATATATACACCCACATTTAATTGTGTGTTAACACAGCCTGATAAATATGTCTATGTATATGTGTGTAGACTCAATCAACATATACATATTTAAATAGTTTGGAATATGGTTAACCTAGACCAACATATATACATAAACATGATTTTACATATAAATAGCACAGGTTTGGCACATATATTAGATGACTTTGACATAAATATCCAACATGGGTTGGCATATATACATGTCACAATTATGATGTTTGTATAACACAAATAAAGTGAACAAAATTGTGTCGAATGCATTACTATGCATGTTGATATATTTTACACAATTAAATGATGAGACCCAGTCTGGTTTGATATATGTGAGACAATTTAAGGAAATGAAAAATGCAGCCCAAGTTGAGATCAATATGTGTAACCACATCAATTTCTCATGTATTTCACAATTAAAATGATAAACCTTTCGTCAATTTAACACATTTTCACAATTGTAAGGAGAATAGGGCATGGGCCAAGTTCATAATAACTATTATGGCAGTCATTCAAATTGCGAGTTACAAGTATAGTGATTTACCATAGGGCGGTCATGAGACACTTCCTACATATACCATTTCAATTTACGAAGTCAGGAATAGGGGAATCATTACAACAAATCCCTATGATTTGCTTCCTCTTTAGCTCCCTCTTTTGCTTCCACTGACTATTTTAGTGTATTTTTCTCCACCTTTTTGAAAAAATCGATGTTATTTATCAGGATGGCGTTATTTTTTTGTTCTTTCCTACCAATCACAAACTTTCAACACTAAATTTGGTGCTATTTAGCATTGACTTTAGCGTCGACTAATGCGCCCAGTTTAACCTCTTATTTAGCTCTTGTTGTAGCTTCATGTAACGATCTATTTTTCTCTTGGTTATGGAATTGTTTTTAGCATCCATATTAATTTCCTTTTTAGCTTCCTTTGTAACTTCCTTTTTAGCTTCCTCTGTAACATCATATTTTTCTCCTCGCTATGGCATTTGATATGACTTTTTTTGTTACACATGTCGAGGACGAATTTTGTAATTAAGTCGGGGGAGGAGTGTATGGTATGTATTGTTCGATACATTGACTGTAGACAAATTAGGTACATATAAAAATGTTCAAAAGAAAAATTAACTTCTTCCATTAATAAAAATGAAAGGTGATTATATTTGCCTATTTTTGTAAACATCCATTAACCCCAATTATCCTCAAAAAACTAAAAAAAGAAGAACACATAGAAATCACACAGGGAGAAGCCCAAAGGAAAGTTGCCTCTATGGTAGTAAGAAACAAGTCTGTATGAAGCCTGAAAAGAGGAAAAATCTACAAAAAACAAAATGACTCCTTGCCCCATAGTCGGAAACTGTCAAGTAGTCAACAGGACCAAAACAAAAGGATAAGCAACAAGAAAATGACTAGCCAAATTCAGTAATTACCATCTCGCAGATGCACAATACACTTATCCAAAATTAGTAATTACACATTATCATCATTACTCCTTCTGCCATTTCTGAAAATCAATGTGACTACTTGGAAATCATTCCTAGTAGTTCTCATTTATGATTGAAAGCCTAAATTCATTGAAATGGTAACCTTAAATATTCCCTACCCATTTCCAAATTTCATTCGACTAATACTCTCTACCTAAGTATGTGTATTGACTAAGTGTCACCCTGTAATAATATCTAACCTTTTATGAGAAATAACAGTCTCTAAAACAACCATGGGAAGAGCGGCAGTCAATCATGAACCAAACTCCATTGATGCACCGCTACACCATCTAGAAGTCCTAGAAACATTGAGGAATGCAAGATGGTTAGTCTACTTTGAGAAGTTGTAAGGTTTCAGCAAACAGATTGTTATGGAATTCACACAGGCTCTGTTATAGACATATTTGGGCACTGCAACGCCAATCTTATATGTCCATAAACCAAGGGATTCTAAGTCCCTAAAAGTGTTGTTTCATACCCTAAAGGAACAAGGTCAGCTGATTACATCATCTCCCAGCAGTTCTCCATGAAAAATTGCTTAGAAATTTTCAAAACTGGACCATCTCACCTGCTCCATGGTCAAAGTGTGATGCATACTGAAAAGCCCTTCTATGGGGTGCAATGAGCGAGAGTAGACAAATGGCAGAGACAATTTGCAAGGTGGATAATCATGGAATCTTCCAGAAACTTCTCTTGTGACACTTGCCTCTCAGAATTCGCCCAGGGATGAGTAAGAGACCATGAAATCTCCAAGTGGAACTAAGAACTATCAGAGAAATGACACTAATCAAAAACCCAGAAGCTAACTCACCCACCTGCAAACATCTATATATGGATCCCTTATCCTAGAGATCCAGGGGCTGGAATTTTGCATCTTGTGAGGAAGTGATGTTGTTTTCTCTGTGGAACATCATAGTGTTGGGTGATTTAGCTTTTCATGAGGTGAAGAAGGGCTTTCATGCTGGGAGGATGGAACTGGATTAGATCAACAGGTTGTAATCCTCTCTTCTACCACTTCTATCAATAAAGCTATTTGAGTTTTCCTCCATATTCTTGTATATCTCTGAATCTTGTATTGATATATGAATTTGTATGGTTAATATATATCTAATCCTATATTGTTTATGATTATAGATCTCTATGATTTGATAGTATTATGCTACTTTGACTCTACAGGTGTTCTCTAAAGTGGGACAAGCGAGGAAGGAGTGGAAAAGATCTGTCAAAGGGGAGAGGAAACAAGCAAGGAGCCAAGCAAAAGACTGAGGTTGGTACTCTCTACTTCTCTCTCATCTATTTCTCATAAAGGAAAACACAAGTGACTTTAGTTTGTTTGTTTCTAAGATAGCTACCCATCTTAGTGGGACTAGTAGCTCTGAATGGACACTAGTTTTCCCGATAACAAAATGGTGGCCCCATTGGGGAACGAATAGCTTGTTTCCTTATTTCTAGTTTGTTTACTTTATAAGCTACAGATGGAGCCTGAAGTTAAGCCAGCTAGCCTTCGAACTTCTTTTGCTATGCAACTGCAAAGTAGATAAATGTTGCTTCAGTCAATCTCCAGGTTAGTTTGTCAATTAAACATATGACTTGCAAACATCCTAAGTTCCCTGGTGGTGGCTCAAGTAACCTCATTAGATCAGCCCCTATCTTTTGTATTTACTGACTATCATTAGCTCAGCCTAAATCCCTTAACTGGGCTGCAAACTGTGACCAAAAACCAAGCCCAGTCTTGTCCCTGGACCATCGCACTATCTCCTTTTGACAATCTGGATGCATCGCACCTCCCGTGTGTTGTAGGTGATATGCATCCCTATTTACGTGTGTTACAGGTGCGATGATCAAATAAGACTGTTTCTGCCTCCAGATTTTGGTTTTTCTTCATTTTCTTCAGCTTTATTTAGGAGTTTTGCTGTCTGTGATCAGTATACCACTATTGAAACTCCCTTCCTTTGCATTATTCAGCCTCTATTGTACAAATAATTGTGAATGTTTTTATGTATTTTTCGCCATTTACAGTTCTCCTCTACAAACAGTGGCTTAATCGAATTGTCGTCTTTTGATTTGAAAGTGTTGCAAGTGTCGTTTTCAGTCAAAGAAAATAATCCTCCTCTTTTTTATAGTTGATTACACTGTTACTCTTGTATTTGATTTGAATTAATGGTATTTCAAGTGTCGAAAGCAATTTTCAATTCAAAATCGCAAAGTGTCGTCCTTGTCTTCCTTTCGTCTTTTGAAAAGAAAATTGTTAGTATTGTCGCTTTGAAAAGATAATTCAGATTTTTACTTAGCATTCTTTTTGTCATTCACACATTAAGAAAGAGGAAAACAAATACATGCATGTGCATTTGCATTTAGACTACTTGTGGAGATTGATTTAGGACAGTGCATCTTAGTTTGTGCTCTCTACTCTATGTTGAAAGAATTTCGCTTCTCTTTCCTTAGTAGCTAGGATTTTCATTGCAAAAAGAGAAAGTAAACGTCTGTTTATCATCTTAGATTGCATATTTAGAAGTTGTATATCTACATCCCGCAGTGAACCTTAAAGCAAACTTCTTAAGAAAGATCAACTGTAAAATAAATTTCAATGAACATAAAAACGCTTTGGAACCTAATGCACAACATTTAGAAGTCTAGGCTAGAGACGTATTCTGGCGTCGTAAAGCCTGGTAACTATCACTTTCATCGTAGGTTGGGTGATTCCTCCTCTTTGAGACGATAAGTTTCAGTACGGACTTGTGTTTTCATGTACCATCAAGTATATATTGGGAGACCACAATAGGCTATATCCTTTATCCTTAGGAAGTCGTGTATGCTGCCCTATCAATCGCAATGCACTACACACAGCATTCGGGAAGATTGACTATCGTATCGTTCAAAGTATTATGTAGTTTTGCGATTGACTTGGTAATCCCTCTGTCTGGATTTCCAGAGTAGTCTTTTTCGTTCCTTTTTAGACTCCTTAAAAGAAAAGGTCCATCTGAGCACTTGTCACTTCAGGCTCATTAAAAATCGAAGGCGACCAGAGTCATCTTTAGCTTTTTCTCGACTCTTAAAAACTGAAAAAGAAAGTTGTGTCAAAGTGTCATAAAATTTATTTTAATCGGAATAACGTCAATGTTCCCTCGTTGATCTTAGAAAATGGAGTCCACCAACCAAGGATTTCCCCATGGGGGAAATCCTAGTCCTTTCTCCTCTTGGGGAGATGTTGGTGCACCTCATATGGCCACATTGTCCCTTCCAGGACTGACAATTGGCCTGCCAGTATGGCTCTTCTCGACCTCTATCATTCAAAGCACCGTGATTCCTGAGCAATAAAATCAACAACTGGATGATACTAGAGTTACCCCCCAACCTTCTACTTCATTTGTTTCTCCCTTTCCTTCTTCCTCTTCGCTTGGTGAAGCTAAAAACCAAGTAACTGAGAAGAAGAAGAAGCCAACAGCAAAAGGGGGCAACCAAGCATTTTCTAGCGAAAATCCACACACTACACCGTCCAAACCTAAATCTCCATGTGTCATTTGCAAAGGGGACCACTATCATCGACATTGTCCTTGCATCCCACGGATCTTAAGGGATTGGTCTCCCCACTTGCACAATCCAGTGTCATCAACCTCTAACGATCATGTTGAGAGTACACCATCAACTAGTGAAAACGAAGTCAATGGACAGAAAGGAAGATCTAAATTTCCTTGTAGACTGTGTGAAGGTGATCATGCCATCCACCGTTGTCCCTTCCTAGACGAAGCTAAAAGAGTCTTGGATAACCGTCCTGCTTCACCACTACGGCTTCCTCCTGGATACAAGAAACTCTTTCCGAGTCCATCACTAGTTGAAAATCTGACTAACACACCTTTGTGGTCATTCAAAGCATCTATCATTGAAGATAAACCCTCTGAGTCCACACCGGACCAAAGTCAACAAGTCAAGACGGCAGTTGACCTAGTCTTGTCTTTAGAAGGTCTACCTTCAGATGATATACTCACCAAAGAGAATGAGAACAACACCGTTCAAATTCTTTTCGTAAACACAGACTTCGATGAACATGGGGGCAATCTACCCATTCCTTTACCACAGGAAGGTAGTTCGTCAGAGATGTATCCAGTTGTTTATTCGGTCCCACCTCCAAACAACCTAGTCATTTCCTTCTATTGGAATCTACTAGGCAGACCTTGTCTACCGTCTAATGTACCATTCTGAATCATAGTACAAGCTTACAGAATGGTCATGGTTGGTACTATCATAGATGAAGGGCCTTCTATGAGTATCCTTTCCTCAACTACTTGGAAAGCGCTTAGATCGCCATCGCTTCTGCCTGAGATGCAAAATCTGACAGGCTTCGACAAAGGAACCAGTCAACCATTAGGGATCCTTCCAAATTTGCCTATAACTTTGAGAAGGAAAACCGTTTATCTGAACGTGATGGTAGTCCAAGGGCCATTAGATTACAACCTACTCCTTGGGTGTGACTACATTTATAGCATGGGAGCTATTGTTTCCTCACTCTTTCGAGTGATGTGTCTTCCACATGAAGGCAAAGTGGTCCAGCTCGTAGACCACCTTTCATTCCCCGGTTCGCACATAGCTAACAGTCAAGTGCCATCCCTAATTGGTCTTTTTGTGCAAGAATGTCTCATCAATCTCCAGTCCGTCCACCTGATGAGCGTGAGTGATTCGGTGATTGTGACTGAAACCCAGGAGGCATGCGCCCTGGTCTGCTTCAGCAGGAAAACCCCAGATATAAGGTAGGTTTCTGCGTAGGAATATGACTAGTCTGAAACACCCATCCATTTAGGAAAATGGGATTAGACTGGAATAGGATTCCTCCATCAAACGTGATATTCCCGACATAGCCAAGGAAGTGTTTTGTCTACAAATGAATGGTAACCTGGAAACTCTACTTCGTTATACCTGGGGGCATGCAAACCTTTTTGCATGCAAGTGAAAAGTGACCATTTATTTTCTTAGTTTGTAGGTTCTTAACCCTTTAAACTCGTAGGTTGGTCGTTCCTAGCTTGCATAATGAAAGGCTTCGGAGCAAAGTTGTGAATGGGGCAAGCTCCCTAAAAAATGAACCTACGGATGAGACATCCTTATTATACGACTAGCACGAGCAGTTTTATGCGAAGTTCAAGCTCGTTAAAAAATAAACCTAGCAATGAGCATATGTTCCACCAGAGTTTAATCTCATTAAAAAATGAACCCACCTCCAGTAAATAACCACTGCGATCACATTATTATCAGCTTTTGAGCCTTGGTCGTGTTCTTACCATCACCTCCACTCTTTTTTAGCCAATCATACACCTCCATTTGATTGTTTACCCCTTTTCAAGAACAGCTGCGATGAGTGATTCTACTAGCCATCTTCTTTACACTGCCATGATTGAAAAGTTCCAAACCTTACCTGGAACTAGCTGCTATCCGAAATCATCACTCATTCCTCAAAAAATGAGTCTTATTTAAGCTCTTTTCATCTGACTCGTAAAATATGAAAAGATTGCCAAGCAATTGGCCTCTCCAACTTGTTAAAGTGATCGGAAGTGTCATCCCTCCTCTAGATTTTAATATTTTTGGACTTGAGGGATCATTTCACAAAAAGATCAAACGCTTGTCTTGTTCGACTCGTTAAAACTATCGAAAATTCATCCCTTTCATATTATTTTATACTTTTTTGGACTTAAGGGATTATATTACGAAAAAGGATTACTGGAGTTTCCTTTCTGACTCTTTTCAGAATCTCTAAAATTGAAAAGGACCGAGTTTTCTTTATCGTTAAACTCGTTAAAACAATAGCGACAAACTTGTCCATGCAGACAAGAACGAGTTTCATTGTCGCTAGGCTTATTAAAACATAGCGACGGGCTAGCCTGAAGGGAAAATTATAGAACAAGCATATGTTATCCTCCTCAAGCTTGACAAAAATAAAGAGGTACTGGTCAGCAATGACTGGGGGAAAATTGGGGAGAAAACTTGAAGAAACTTTATTGGTAGCAGGTTGCTCTTGAACATGACACTTTCACTCCATCACCATGATTGAGTCAGGTTGGGTTATCCTGTTCACCGATCATATCACCATTGGTCCACCATACTATCCATTTTTAGGGTTAACGCTACCAATCCATTTTAGTGTCACCGATATGTTCAAGAGAAGTCCCTCAAAGAATTCACCAACCCAGCTTGTGTCTCACCCGCTGCAATAGCTTTACCCTTCATTCTTTCATGACCACCACCCTGAACATTGTATCATCATATCGTTTTCACCTCCATAAAATCATTTGCTCTGTTTCATGTCGTAGATGTGGGATTCATTAAGGCCCTCCTATGGCGGGTCACTTCTTGTTGATGTCAGCTCATTATCCAAGAAGTCGACTTAGGAATAACCCTTTCAGTACTTTGAAGCTTGCATGCCTCAATGGCAAGTTTCTCACTTCCGACGACAGGTTTACATCAATGGCCTTCGATAGAAAGATTTTGCGTGGTGTTCGACATCGACTCATGTATTCACACCATGTGAATTGTACTGTAGTACCTTCAGGGTCATTATCATTATCAGTGATTCCTCTCGCACCTGTTAACAGCTTACTCATTGGTTGGTAATCAGGCGATGTCTTTCCATGTTCGACGTCAGAACATCTTTTCACATGGATCGACTTGTACTTCAGGTGAAGATTGAATGAGTTTTGAAGACCCTGGATCTAGTTTCATCCATCCGTGCTGTGATATATTCAGGAAAATAAAGACATCAAATGTACATCATAGCTGCACAGATAATCATCCAAGCCAAAGGATGATGGCTCTACCAGAATAATCAGTCTACCATACAGACGGTTGTATGTCCGATGTACATGAAAATGAATTTATAAAGTTGAGCATGGGAATGCCTGCCTCAGCTAGATCATGAAAATATTATGAAGATAATGTATTGAATTGTATCTTATTATAGGTCACCTTCCAGTTCGAAAAACTTCAGATCCTCATGATAAAGCATTTCACCCGACATCAAAAGATTTACGACCTCATGCTTTAGGGGGAAACTGTTATAGACATATTTGGGCACTGCAATGCCAATATTATATGTCCATAAACCAAGGGCTTCTAAGTCCCTAAAAGTGTTGTTTCATACCCTAAAGGAACAAGGTCATTTGATTACATCATCTCCCAGAAGTTCTCCATGAAAAACTACTCAGAACTAGTCAAAACTGGACCATCTCACCTGCTCCATGGTCAAAGTGTGATGCATCCCACCTAATGCACATGAGGGGTGCAATGTATACTGAAAATCCCTTCTATGGGGTGCGATGGGTGAGAGTAGACAAATGGCAGAGACAATTTGCAAGGTTGATGATCATGGAATCTTCTAGAAACTTCTCCTGTGACACTTGCCTCTCTGAATTCGCCCAAGGATGAGTATGAGATCATGAAATCTCAAAGTGGAACTAAGAACTATCAGATAAATGACACTAATCAAAAACCCAGAAGCTGACTCACCCACCTGCAAACATCTATATATGGATCCCTCATCCTAGAGATCCAGGGGCTGGAATTTTGTATCTTATGAGGAAGTGTTGTTATTTTCTTTGTGGAACATCATAGTGTTGGGTGATCTAGCTTTTCATGAGGTGAATAAGGGCTTTCATGTTGGGAGGATGGCACTGGGTCAGATCAACGGGTCGTAATCCCCTCTTCTACCACTTCTATCAATAAAGCTATTTGAGTTTTCCTCCATATTCTTGTATTTCTCTGAATCTTGTATTGATATATGCATTTGTATGGTTAAGATATATCTGATCCTATATTGTTTATGATTATAGATCTCTATGCTTTGATGGTATTATGTTGCTTTGACTCTACAGGTGTTCTCTAAAGTGAGACAAGCGAGGAAGGAGTGGCAAAGATCTATCAAAGGGGAGAGGAAACAAGCAAGGAGCCAAGCAAAAGACTGAGGTTGGTACTCTCTACTTCTCTCTCATCTATTTCTCATAAAGGAAAACGCAAGTGACTTTAGTTTGTTTGTTTCTAAGATAGCTACCCGTCTTAGTGGGACTAGCAGCTCTGAATGGACACTAGTTTTCCCGATACCAGGTTCTGTAGGAGCAACATTTAGAGGTTAGAGGATTCATAATTTGTTGGCACAGGGGACATAATTTCTATGTTGACAGGTTTACCTCAGACAAAGGATCGCTAGTTTTCTAGGAATATAGGAGTTCCAATAGCTAGGGCAACATTTTGATAGCCAGGAGAGGAAGTAAGGAGCAAGGGGAGAGGTATTAATAGAATATACCTTTCTCACCCTTGGGATGATGTGAATTTATTTATTCAGAAGTTCATTACTTTTGAGGGACATTTTGGGATAGTATTCAATTATCATTTTCAGTTATTGGCACATACTTGTAATGGGAAACTGATAAATTTGCCCTATTATTTGCTAAGTAATTTATAACATATGCCAAAGGCAGTGCATATGGAAAAACATCCAAAGAGTTTCTTAAACAACCATGCACTCTTCAAGTTAATCATAGTTCATTCACTGCAACAATAGGGAAGCACATGGACTAGTTTATTAGAAAAGTCACATGCACCAGCCACTGAAACAAAGGAAAGTGAAAGTGAATAACATGAGGTAAGTATTGAAAAAATACCAAAAGATAAAGCAATTACACCTCCCAGAAAAAATAGAGCATCTACACTTCCTAGACAAAGAATAGTAGTTACACCTCCTAGACCCCATCGCAGAAAGAGTAAGATATGGAGTTTCATAAGTATTTATGTTGATACATCCATTGAAAGAAAAATAGCATGCACTAAAGAACTTGGGGATATATCGAGTGGAAAATATTAGTATAGTTATCATGGATGCCCTATTGATGAAGAAGAGCCTGAGGTAGAGACTACTGAAACAGGGACACCTGGAACAGCGTTAGCTGAGGCAAGGGTTCCTAAAATAAAAATGTCAGTGGAATCTAAGTAAGTATCTAAAAAATATACTACTATATAAACTGCGGTGAAAAAGAGGAAATTGAAGAAGCCATAAAGTGAATAACGAGAGATAAGTGTTGAAACAACACCAAAATATACATCGATTACACCTCCCAAACAAAGTATAGTAGCTACACTTCTTAGAATAAGAAGAAGAGTTGCACCTCCTACACCCCATCACAAAAACCCTAAGAGATGGAGTTCCATAAGAATGTCTGTTGGTCCATCCACTGAAGAAAAAAGAGTATCCACTAAAGAACCTATGGATATACCCAGGGGAAAATATAGGGATAGTTATCATGGATTTTTTATTGAGGAAGAAGGATCTAAGGCAGATACTATTGAAACAGGAGCACCTGGAATAGCATCAACAAAATTATGGGTTCTCGAAATAGAAATGACCGTGAAATCTAAGAAAGCATAAGAAAAATATACTCTTGTACAAACTATGGTGAAAAAGAGGAGAGTGAATAAGTCATTGGGTGGAAACAATCCCAAGAAGAGAGTGTGAGTAATTGTTACACCATAAATTACTCCAATATATGAGGAATGTACTAATATAGGAGAACCAAAGGAATCTGAAGAACAACACAAAGAAGAGAAAGAACAATAATTTGTAAAAGGGCATACCCCAACAGCTAAAGTTCATGTTGTTCCACCTGAATCAAAGGAATCTAAGGAACAACAGAAAGAGGAGGAGCTCAAAAAGGAACAAGAAGATGTCTCTTCACTAGTTAAGCTTGAAATTGACCTCCTTATTCAAAAAATTAATAAATTGAAGGAGGAAAATGAGAATTTAAGGAAACAACTTACCATTGTTGAAGGAAAACTTCAGTCTAGAAAACAAAATGGACTAGAAACCCTGGAAGAAGTGGCATAAGTAATGCTAGTTAGATTATGTGATGGATGTAAGGAAGTGTTGGAGGAAGAATATTTTGAAAGGCCAACCATTATTTTGGTTGGAATTCAAGTTGGAGAGCAAGATGAAGAATTCCAAACTGTTGTTCTACAAGAACCTCCTGAATATGCTCTTCTTACATAAGAACCAACAACCAAAGCAGAGTGGAATGGAGATGTTGGGACATTAAATCATGCAAATATTTAAGTTGGGGGTAGATGTTGGGACGTGAAATTGGCATTTTGTTGCACTCATTTTCCTACCTTGTATTTACCTTTTTTTATTCTTGAGATCGTACTTTGCAATTGTAACAATGATTGTAAACATAGGTATGTCTCTTTTTATATTTCATCATTACCATCCAATTCTACCTGTAATTTGGCATTATAAGTATTGTTTTAGGCTATTTTCTCATAAAACTAACCAGTGGGCTATTACAAGGTTTTTGGTTTATTGAGATGTTGTTACAGGATTACACATTCTAGTTTTGCCTCACCAAGGACACGACAATGACTCACTGATCATTGTTGTTACACATGAATATATATTTTGGATGTGATAACCTCCTTCAATTTGTTATGAATATCAATTTGGAAAGAATCTTATCAAAAGATAGTACAATTGTCAAAGGAGAAGTTTATGGAAAGTGCAGCTGAAATAGTTAGGATTTTCTATTGATAATTATTGTAATTTAGAAAAATTGTTATAGGTTTCTCCTTACCTTGGAAATTGTTTTCAAAATGTTAAAGTGTATTCTCAAATTAGATCACATGAGATTTGTGAGATTCTCATGATGATCTTCTTATTGCAATCTGAAATTATAAAGAGGTGTGCTTTCTTCCTACACGAGATAGAAATATAGAAACATATAGATATTGATAGAGGGGGAGAGCACCAACATTGTAATTATGTATGTTTCATTAATGCAATATCAATCACTGGTGGCACCATACCTTTATGTTTACTAGCTTGTGTATTGTATAGTGTACTAGGCCCTACTAGGAAGGAAGGGCCCTCCTTCTTAGTAGGGATCATGTAGTATACCTAGGGGGATAGTATGGGGTACATAGGGAGGTACCCAAGGGAATACTGTAATAATGGGATGGACCATAGTAATAAATAAAGTGGTACATAGGGAGGTACCCAAGGGAATACTGTAATAATGGGATGGGCCATAGTAATAAATAAAGTGGTTCAACCGTATCGTGTAAGGGACCACAAGTAGTTAGCAATAATGTGATGAGCCCATGGTATTATATATATGGTATTGAGAGAACCATGGTAATGACCCATGGTATTGTATGTATGAGTCATGTATAGAGGCTAGAGACTCCCCACTGAGAGATGTCAAGGATTATTGTATTGGCAAACATATGTTTTGTAGAGTGTTCTCTTTCCTTAAGGAGTGAACGTATGGTGTTGCCCTACCTTAAGGATTTTGATCAATAAAGAAGAATTTCTATATTTTTGGGTATATTTTCTTTATTATATATTTGCAAGTCATATATATTACAAGTGGTATCAGAGCACTTTCTTGGGCAAAGTGGAGAATTTTTTTTTTTTTTGCAGGGATTTTTTCAGGTGGTGAGTTCGCAGATCAAATTTGTAAGTTCTAGTGAAAAAATTGCAGAATATAATTATAGATCTATATTCTTAGCTAAAAAATACCCAATTCCAAAAAACGAATCGTGGAATCGGAGTCCGGATGAGGGAGATATCAATGATTTAAGATCAGCTCTTTTTGCAGAATTTTTTGTGATGGCGAGACAGTTGCAGCGCGAATCTAAAATTATAGTGCCTAGATTGGGATTTCTAACACATGGGAAGATGCAGAATGGTCGTTCCATTTTCAAAAACAGGTCATAATAAAGATTCTGAGGAATATTGACAGAACTATGGCCACTTTAAACTTTTGCCAAGTAAATGATTTTTTTTTTTTCAAAACCCTCTTCGTGGCTTCTAGCAAGATGTTTTTTTTCAGGAAAAGATGATGGCCCTACTATTGAAGAATTCATAAGCTGGGAAAAGTTATCATATGGGGAAAAGTGGAAAAATTTAGTATGGCTTGGTTTGGAGGATGAGGCTGCCAAATGGCTTAGATCACTTGACAACAAGAAGTTGCACAAACTTTCAGATGAAGAGTTTGAAAAAGTCTTTTTAGACAAATGGTCTCATGCTAGAAAACAAGAGAATGAGACATGTAAGGGGTTATTTTCTACTGATATCTCCTTATTGCAAGTTCATGGATGTATTCAGAAGGAGAAGATCATTGTGTCTATGAATCCTAGATGCAAGCAAAATCTTATAAATATTAATTTGGCAAAAAAATTGCAAGTTCCGGCAAAAAACATGGAAAACACACAGGTTGATAATAAGGATGTTCAAGTTTATAAAGATTTGAAGATTTCTATGGATAAGTATGTATTGCATTCTGATTTTTATGCTTCATATATGGATAATGTGGATGTTGTTTTGAGATATCCTTGGATGGAATATGTTGATACTATCAATATTAATGTGCAGAAAAAATTCCTGAAGCTCTGGTATAAAAAGAAGAAAATTACATTACGGGATATTTCCATCAATAAACAGGTAGAGTCCAAGGAGGCTGAAGTAGAAGATGTTGCAGGTATGGACACATCAAGTGAGGAATCAATTGTTGAAGTAATACTGGAAGATAAGAAACAAGAGCAGACACCACAACATGTACCAAATACCAATGAAGCTCAATTAGGTGGTGAATTAAAGCAAGATACACCATTGGTTAAAACTTCAACATATCACCACCCACATCACCCAGCAAGAAAACAACCTACAAAATAGCAACGAATCAGCAACAAGGACAACAACCCCCGCATGATAGATAGAGAGGGGCAACGATCCACCCACAACACATCAACACAAAAGATCCACTAGGGTCAACTTCCATCTCAAACGAGCAAGGCACCAACTAGATCGAGGGCTTACCTTTCTCTTGGATGGCTAGATGCACGTACATGGTACTAGTGAACTATTCTTTTGAGTCAATCTTATTATTTGTGTTCTTCTTATGTTTTGGGGATGAAACATGTTTAATGTGGGTGGAATGTATTATACCTAGGTGGGGTAGTATGGGGTATAGAGGGAGGTACCCAAGGGAATAATGTAATAATGGGATGGGACATAGTAATAAATAAAGTGGTTAAACCATATCATGTAAGCGACCACAAGTAGTTAGCAATAATGTGATGAGCCCATGGTATTAGATATATGGTATTGAGAGAACCATGGTAATGACCCATGGTATTGTATGTATGAATCATATATAGAGGCTAGAGACTCCCCATTGAGAGATGTCAAGGATTATTGTATTGGAAAAGATATGTCTTGTGGAGTGTTCTCCTTCCTTAAGGAGTGAATGTATGGTGTTGCCCTACCTTAAGGGTTTTGATCATTAAAGAAGCATTTCTATATTTTTTGTTTGTAATTCTTTTGAGATCATGGCCCATAGAATTACTATAATATTACTATGGCCCATCCCATTATTACATTATTCCCTTGTGTACCTCCCTTTATACCCCATACTATCCCCCCTATGTATACTACATATTGTTGGCATTATGGTTCTGGTATGATTATATGTTTCAGATGTTGTACTTGATGGCAACACCCATGGCATGGCTCTCATTTTGATGAAAATAAAGAAGTACGCAGGAGAACAGTTCAGGAGGTGCATACCCGCAGGTATACTGTGCAGGGACCGTGTCCAAATACGTGGATTACCCATTCATGGGGTGCGTACCCCAGTGCACACACTTCAAGATAGTAAAGCGCCCACTCGTGGGGTTTCTCATGGTATTTAGCCGATGGTTTTGTGTTATTATGGTGTCGGCCCGTGGTATTAGTCCATGATTTAAGGAAGATCATGCCTATATAAAGATAAGGAGATCATTTGGCTTGAGTATCTTTTGGTGTGTGTTGAATATCTTAAGATTTGATATTGGGTTCTCGGTTTTAAAGCTTGATCTTTAGAAGAGAAGTTGGAAGCGAATCTGTGAAGGGTGATCTCTCGAGCGCAAGTTCAGATCTGAGTATCTGACTGTATTTTGGCCCTAACCAGAGGTGCGCAAGTGATCAACAGTGACAGTGTGTGGGTACGCAGAGGAAACAAAGGGTCAGTGCGTGGATACGCAGGAGAGATGAAGGGGCAGCGCGTGGGTACACAGGGGCGACAAAGGTGAATTGCGTGGGTACGCAGCGCGACAGTGTTTCAGGTGTGTGCTTACTATTTGAGTACGCAGCGCGACAGTCTTTCTGGGTGCGTACCTACTGTGATAGTACGCGGCGCGTTAGTTCTTCTGGGTGCGTGTTTTCTGTGCAGTACGCGGCGCGATAGTACATTTTGGTGCGTACTGTACGTAGATCAGGGAAAGGAGCAGTGCATGGCCACGCAGTACAGCGGAAGTAACTCTGCGGGTATACGCAGAGAAGCAGAGGGTGAAGTGCGTAGCGACGCATGCCAGTAAGAAGAAAACTGCGTATCTGTGTTAAGACCTTCTGCTGGTTGAATTTTTCTTGTTGATAAGGTGTTATGGGTTCAGTTCTGTTACTGTTGATCTGGTTATTGCAGCTGACTGTATAATTTACATGTACTTGATGATCATTTGATGTATATGGATCCAGTTTGAAAATTTATGAAAAGTGGTCCTTGAAAAGAAGTAGGGGGTTGTAGCTCCCTTTCAGGAGAGACTGGAAAACGAGGGAGAGTTGTAGCTTTCTGCAGGTTGCAGCCTGCGTACTAGTAAAGGACTGCACCAGTACAA
>APFE030450007.1:0-23942 GCA_000404065.3 Pinus taeda | reverse complement strand
AAAGGATGAGGATGTGGAAGCATTGTTGTGTGCCATTTCTATTATCCAACCAGATTGGATAAACGAAGCAAGGGAGGAATGGAAGAATGACGAAGAAGTGTGGGCACTTATTCGAATGTTACAACAAGATTTCAGTACGTCGTATTGAATGATTCATTTCAAGGCCAAATTAAATGATTCAACTTGGAGAGTATTTTTTCACTCATAGGTAACATTAATACAAATAAATATTTTTAAATTTTCACATATATGTTTGTGTTGTTCAAAAATACTCCAAATTTCATGGATCTCAAAGGGTAAAAGGCAGGGTTTCTGTGCCTCAAATAAATGCACACCAGGAATGTTTGGGAACAAGGTGACGGACTAAGAAAAATCAAACTTGAATTTTAATAGTTGAAAATTATAGTTTCTTGGTTAAAACCCTATAAGTAAGGTTGGATTACCTTATTTTAGTAGTAATTAGGTTTAAATGTTGTCAAGGGTTAGATAAAGAGATAGCACCTAGGGGTTATAGGGTTTATTTTAGGGTAATTCTATATTGAACATATTTTTTAAGGTTTTAAGTTTAAGGTTGGGTTAAGTGACCTCGTTAGGACATCCACTATAAAAGGTTTGGGTTCCATTTTAATGAAAAAATAACGTTTACTATGATTTATGAATAACTAGTTGCATAATGGAAATTTGGTCAATTCTACCCATGAGAAAGAAGTGATGGCCATCTTACATGCCACCAAAATCTTGTAGCCCTATTTCCAAAATTTATTTTTAATAAATTGTATCTTATATCTAAATATTAAATTTGAATTTTTTATTTTGTGTCTAAGAAAATATAGGAGTAAAGGAGAAAAGTTAAAGCACCTTATAAACAATTTTATTCTCTTAATAAAATTTTGTTTTCTTTTATAAAAGTGTTTTATATAAAAATAAAGCAATAAGTTTTAAAAAACTCATTTGCTTGTGCATTCATCATGATTTATTCAACATGCATTCTTGCATTCAACATGCATCATCATGGTTTATTTAGCTTGCATTATTGCATTCAACTTGCATTCCTCATGGTCTATAGCATTCTTGCATTCAGGGTGTATTCATCTTGTGTGCCTTGGACCCAGACAATGATGACCTAAATTGAAACAAGGGCATATTATCCCCCCTAAAAACTTGACACACGAGGTTCCCAAGAAAATTTCACAGTCAAAAAATTCAAAGAGTGTAATGATACATGGAGAGATACAAAAAATTGTCCACCAGGTAAGCTAGATATCTTGAAAAGAGTGTAGGTTTATAAGTTTATATTTGGACAGTTTGATTTCCAAAATAATGAGATATATGAGGCCGTAGAAAATTATGATGATAAATCCATGGAATTAAAAATATTTGCGCAAAGTATTAACCTAGACCTTGATCTCGTTGCAAGAACAACAAAAAATTTACGGAGGGGGAGTAATATTTAACTCCAAGAAAACCCCTAAGCTAGAGAAGATTGAAATGGCCCGTAAAATATGTGGGAAAAAATTACATGTTTCGAGGTATTGATTAAAAATGCAAGATGTTCCCCAAGGACTATACAAATCCTTGATTCAAGTTGTCCTTAATATAATTATGAATCATCGCAACCTTGATATTTTTGTTGACTTCATGAGGTTAGTTATTCATTGTGTTGAAGGCACAACCATAGATGTCCCTCATCTATTGGCTAAAGAATTACATTATTCCCTGCAAGAAAGTAAAATTAACAAGGTTAAGCTCAATTTCCTAGGAACACTGCAGAAAATTATTGATTTGTATTGACACTATGTTGAAACAAGAGCTCTTAAAACTCACATTAAGAAATCAAAACCAAAGAAAACTATTGAGGAAGAAATTGAAAAAACTTTGGTTGAAGGTCTGGAAAATTTTGTTGATACAATTTTCCATGCTAAATATATATCTAGTGTTCTAGCAGACTACATGTGTGTGTGGATGAAGATGAGGAGCAAGAAGGTATGAACTATTATATGGAAACATGTAATGATGATTTTTCTATAATAGACAGAATTCCTTCTAAAGAGTTGGCACCTCAGTATAATGGCCCTTTTATGGGTGATTCAACATCTGCATCTCTAAGTTTAAATGTGCATAGTCTAACGTACAGTTTCGATAATAGGATTGTTTTCTCAATATATGATAAAATTATCCATTACAAACAAGTTGCAATGGAGTATTCTTCCTCTATATACAGTTGTAAGAAAAAGTACAAACTAAAGGAGAAGGATATTGTTGAATGCATGAAGAAGATTGCAGTGTTCGAATCAACAATTATGCAACAAACATGAAAATCAATCAAAGACATAAATGCCAAGGATAAACTTATTGACGAAATGTGTAATCGGGTATCTAGAATGAGCAACAAAGGTATGAGGGAGATAGATGAACTACATGAAAAGTTCAAAAAGGTTCATGCTACATATGATGAATAAATTAGTGAACTTGAAGAGGAGTTGAGAAGAAGACCATAGGTTCTCAATATACCTCCATTGGAAACTTCAGATACTTCTGAGGCTAAATTAGTCAAGTTATTGAATGAAAAAGATAAATGTATTGAATATTTAAAGGCTAAAATTGCAAATAAATCTAAATATTAGGACCAACATAAGCATGAATCACAAGTTGAAGAATACAAAAAAAGAGTGACTAAGCTAGAGAAAACCTGTCATAGGCAAGCTAATAAGTTGAAAGAGAGATATCTTTAAATTTCCTGGGCAAAACATAAGATTAAATAAATTGAAGAGGAAAGATATCGACATTTTATAGAAGGTGGTACTGAGAGTGGGGATAAAGGTAAGGGTAAAGGCACAAGTAAGGATACAGGTGTAAAAAAAATGCCTTCAAAGGACTTGGAGAAATCCAATCTAAAAGTGTGAGTGAAGGTTTTAGAGACCATTATCTCGGCCATCAATTTTATGGGTGATATGTATGTCTCACCACTAGTTGTTCATACATTGAAGTAGATGGTAGCTAAGAGAGATGTTGGAAACTATATCACTACTGAGAGGGGGGGTAAATTAATAGTGATGGCACTTTTAAACTTTTCTGCAAATTATTATTATTTTAAACCATGCACAAACTGAAGCACATAAACAAGGATTAGAGCATCAAAAACAAGTAAAACCACAAAATAAATCACACAATAGACACAAGTGTTTCTAGTGGAAAACCCTCCTCCTAGGTCAAAAACCACCCTTTTTGTTGTTGTGTTGCTCAATATATTTATTTATTTGTTGAAAACATTTTACATGGGTCAACTTATTCCCATAAGTTGGAAGACTCGACTTCTTTCACAGTATGTTGGCATCTATTATACATGAATCTACGGACTATCATCTGTTGAAGGCCACCATGATCAATGATCCTCGCCCAGCTTCCATTTGACTATCCAACTCCAATTGGATGGAGAAATATGTTCCTTCTACTGAATCCGCCAAATCATTATCTACTTTAAATCCTCGATGCCTTCACTTCCTCCATGTGGACCACATTTCAGAATATTTCACATTAGGTTCCCAATTCACTCAACATGAACATCAAGGCAACATCATCGTTCTAAATCAAAATCTAGAACAAAAATTAAAGAATAAAATAGGAGAACACAATCTCCAAATTCTCCACTAGATTTCACAAAAACTCACCAATTAGTTCTCCAATCCACACTCCAACACCTCACTCATTGCATAAATATAATGGTTGAAAATATATTTCATCCCACTACTACTACAACTGTAAAATTCTTCAAAAAATATGCATCACATAACTGACACAGCTTGCATACTCTTCTCCCCACACACACATGCCCACTCAACACACAAGAGAAATTAACCAAACTATCATTGAGCTATCTCCAATAAATAGATGAATGGAGATGCTTAACTTAATAATTACAAAGAACTACTGGGATTCACAACTCGGATCATATGTTTTATTTGATTCGGATTCAACTCATTGACTCTATTAAGCCACTAACTCCACTTGTCTTTTGATATTTTCAACTTTACTTAACTTTTGGAGGTGCCATGAACTTTTCTGACCATAAACTGGAAATTTCCGAACAATAATGTCACCACAATACAAAAATTAGCTGGTTAGCATGAGAAATGCGAAGAAAAACTCATGCAAATGCTCTATCACATGCACAGCACTAGCTCCATGCAACTAAAACATCACAGTCGCTCCCATAGGTCTGTTTTCCAGCGATTGGAACTTTTCAATCGCTCCCACGTGCTTGGTTCCATGTGATTAGGGAAAAAGCTAAAGAAAAAAATGGAAACATTAGTCCAAGACCTCTGCCAATTTATAGATCATCTTCTTTAGCTCCTAAACATCCCTCTAAGCCTCTATGACAAGTCTGCAAATGATGACATACGCCAACAAAAATTCAGTGACATGCAAGATCGAGTCTGCCAACCTCATCACCAAGATCACACCTATAGCTCCTCAAGCAGCAACCACAATCTATCCAAACACATCCAACACCTATAGATACATCTCTAGCTCTTGTAGCATCATCTCTAACTCCTGCAACAACAACATCAAGTCATCCAACTTCCTCCAACACTTATAGAAGCACCTCCAACACAAGCAACCACATCTCACACATGTAGCAATAACTCCAATGTATCCAAGACATGTAGAGACATATGAAACACTTGTAGAAGTAGCAATACCTCCAATCAACACAAATTGTAAATCTCAATCCAATCATCACATGTGGAATCCATCTTTGCTTAGCACCAACAACATCTCCAAATCACCTTCATGACTAGGTCTAGTCATAAATATGTTGGCATCAATGCCACCTAGCAAGACCATTAATCCAAACACACATCACCAAGCACTCATCACACATGCATATGACAAATAACACCATGAACCTGTTGACATCAATGCAACACTAAAATACTAACAAACTCCCATTAGTTGCTCCAATAATTACTAATTTTCTTGTAGATGCTTGAGCACAAGTTTTGAACCTCTCTGATTCTTCTCTTACAGACGTTACTTCAGCCTTCAATTTCTAGAACTCATCCTCTAGCTCATTATATTTCTTCCCCATTCTAATTTCAATCTTCATTCCTTCTTGTAGATGGGTTTTTAAATCTAAAATTTCTTCTTTGTATGCACATTACTTTTCGTCAAACATTTGCAGCAGCATTTTTTGGTCTTTATTTTTAGCCTCGAGTCTTTAAATCTCTGCTTCTAGTGCCTTCACCTTGGATTTCTCATCCTTTTTTCAACTGATCTATTATTTCTTTTCTTCAATATTGATGCTTGATCTATCACTGCAATCACTAGTGCCTTCATCTTCTTGTGAGGAGGATTGATTTGTTACTGCAATAAAAGTAGAATCCTTTGCATTTTTCTCCATTTTTGAAAAATTTAATTTTCCTCCAAGATACAAGTTCTGCAACTTATCTAACATTTCTTTGGCAGCCTCACAATGCTTCACATTCATGATATCATATTTTGAAATACTATTCAAAATCATTTTTTTAGCCAAATCATTATATTCATCTTTAATTCCATACTTAGCTGATAGAAAAATATCTTCATCAACAGATAAAAAATATGAATCCAAATTCACTCTCCAAGTTGAAAATTGACCTTTATGAAGTATTGGAGTTCCTTTCTGATCCATTCTGGAAATTTTGCAAAAAAAATCCAAAAACTCCAACATCCACTTTGCAGAGATAAGGTTGCACCCAAGCCCCGTGTTGATTCCAATTGTTGGAAACTAGATCACTACTGAGGGGGGGGTGAATCAGTAATGATGGGTACTTTTAAACTTTTTTTGAAAATTATTATTCTTTTAAACCATTCACAAACTGAAGCACATAAACAAGGATTAGAGTATCAAACACAAGTAAAACCACGAAATCAATCACACAATAGACACAAGTGTTTCTGGTGGAAAACCCTCCTCCTAGGTCAAAAACCACCTTTGCTATTGCTCTGCTACTCAATATATTTATTAATTTGTTGAAAAAATTTACATGGATCAGCTTACTCCCATAAGCTGAAAGACTCAATTTCTTTCACAATATGTTGAAATCTATCAGACAAGAAATTTTTTGCTCTCATGGATATACAGACTACCTTCCATTGAAGGCCACCACAATCAACAATCCTTTCCCAAAATCCATTGGACTACCCAACTCCAATTGGATGGATAAATATGTTCCTTCTACTAAATCCACCAAATCATTGTTTACTTTCAATCCTCCACACCTTCACATCCTCCATTCAAACAATGTTTTAGAATATTTCACACTGGGCTCCCAATTTTCTCAACATGAACATCACAAAAACACCATCGTTCTCCAAATGATCCACAAGTTTTCACACACTCTCACCAATCACTTCTGCAATCCACACTTCAACACCTCACTCATTGCATAAATATAATGGTTGAAATATACTTCAGCTCAATGTTGCTACAACTACAAACTTCTTCAAAAAATATGCATCACATAACTCACACAGATTGCAAACTCTTCTCCCCCCCCCACCCACACACACTCACTCAAAACACAAGATAAATCAACCAAACTATCGTTGAGTTATCTCCAATAAACAGATGAACTGAGATACTTAACTCAATAAGTACAAAGAACTATTGGTCTTCACAACTTTGTTCATATGCTTGATTTGAACTGGAATCATCTCATTGACTCTATCAAGCCACTAACTCCACTTGCCTTTTGATATTTTCAACTTTAATTAACTTTTGGAGGTCCCACGAAATTTTTTGACCATAAACTAAAAAGTTTTGAACAAGAATGTCGCCACAATACAAAAATTAGCTTACCAACGTGAGAAATATGGAGTAAAACTTGTCCAAATTCTCGGTTTCATGCACAACACTATCTCCATGCGACTAAAACATCATAGTCTCTTCCATAGGCCTGTCTACCAGTAACTAGATATTTTCAGCAGCTCCCACATGCTTGCCTCCATAAGAATGGGGAAAAAGATAAAGAAAAATATTAAAACATCAGTCCAAGACCTCTGCCAGATGATGGATCATCTTCTTCAACTCTTAAACATCCCTCCAAGCCTCTATGACAAGTCTGCAAATGATGACAAGGGCAACCAGCCCAAAGAGAGTGCCTAGGTTTGTAAGGCTCCAACGAAGGAACCAGAGTTTAGTTTGGAGCGCGCGAAGGAGACATTCATGGAAGCTAAGAAGAGATTCATAGAGGCTTGCACTTCAGGTAGTAAGGACAAATTGGAACCGGAGATGGACCCATCAATGCTCACCACCTTTTGGGAGACATGTATGAAGTTGTTGTGTGACAGCAAAGCGGTTCTGCAATAACTCATCACTAGATGTTCTAGACCAGGAGAACCACGTGTAGTCCTAAAACTCAGGAAGCACACAATGTGAACAAGAAGGAAGATGAGATTGACTACACAAATCAAATAATTTGAAATGGGTCAAGTAATTTTGGATCTAGGATCGGATGCGAACGTCCTACCAAAGTAGACATGGGAGAGCATAGGAAGGCTCGTGTTGCAATGGTCTCCTATTCTATTTTGAATGGAAAACCAGCAAAAGATCCTACCGATGGGGAGATTGCAGGGAATAACGATAGATATCGAAGGTGCGAGCACGCTTGCAGATTTCGAAGTAATAGAGATTTTTGATGATAGCAATCCCTATCCCGTGTTACTGGGAATAGATTGGGCCACTGATATGAACGAAATGAGATAAATCTAAACAAGCGCAAGATGATTTTTGAAAAAAATTCACTACGCGTAGTGGTACCTCTAGACCCTGCAGAAGGATCGCGCTACACAGATCCGGTGCGTGACTGCGACAGCGACGATGATCTAGACTGTATTTACAAGATAACTGCATGAGAGTAAGACTAGGTGAATCCAACAGCGGATGGCAAGATTTCATGGGACCATGAATGCTCCTGCACTTCATATTTGGACAAGGAAATAGAAAGATGGTAGAACCAGTTACACGAGGTAACCAAGCTCAACTGCAACATGATGATAAGGTCACTACGTTTGGTAGCAACGGAAGCAAGAAATCTACCAATGTATGATGGGTTGAGTGAGGTAGATGATTTCCTGAACAAATTTGAACAATAAGTACCAGAACAATAGCATTTTGATGCTCTGAAATGGGCACTACGCATTATGCCCACAAGGTGGTGGGGTACACACCGGCGGAATTTTGGAGACTTGCGGGAATGCAGAAGGATGATGAGAATATGGTTTGGAAAGCCTCAGATGCAGATGGAAGCCAAGTATGATGGAGGAAACATCTTGCGTACCCACCTCTCCAAATGGGTATGAATGTATGACACACAACCTGCATGAACACACACTGTCCTTGCAATAGGAAACAAGACCAAAAAGAAGGAACAGGCAAGACGAGGGTGCGAATGGTGAAGTATGATAAGGCCAAGCATGTTGAAGATTATCTACGTGACAACCTTTGACAAGGTGTGCGAAGTACTGAACACGGTCCACCATGTGAAATTCACCAACTGGGACTTGTGCATACCAGCGGTTCTATGGGCTTATAGGACCATGTGCAAAACCCTAACCGCACGAGAACCTCTGACGCTGAAATGTGAAGCGTGCAAATTCTCATGTCCGCACATAGCAGCACCCGTAGATACAATGGTGCATGAAGCCCGAAGAGAAGGAATCACACATCCACAAGAAACAAAACACATGGGACTTGAGGAAGAAATCTGACGGGGAAACTTTAGACTGCATGAACTTGAAAAAAAAAGGGTACGATTAAGGAGGAAAAGTGATTTGATGGATGTGGAAGTCAAGAAGCTGGAGGGCGAAATCAAGGAAGAATTTCTTGTCGAAAAACCTAAGATGGTACAGCAAGGTGCGTACGAACATACTGACGAGATGGTGGGCTATCGTCGTGAATTGGTCACTCTGATGCCTTGGCTTGGACCGCATATTGCTAATCCTAGTGACTAGGGTAGTGCATTGCATGTGGTGAAGTGCACGATGCCGACCACAACAATAGAAGTAGGGGATTCAAGAACTAGGATGGAGCCTCACACGGGTGGCGCGACCACCTGACTAGCTATGGAAAGGACAGTCTTAGAACTCTAAGCAGTTGAAAGGGAGCATAGTCTATAAACTATTCTGCCCGGGAGTTGCACGATGTTGAGGATGTGCGCAGTAGGAGAACATCACAAGGTCCGTGACCATACACGGGGGGTTATGTTACCGCGCGAGTTGGCCAGAAAGTGACCGTTGAAATCACTATTCACGATGGGATGCTCGACATGAGGCCAAATGGAGCAGGCAGCGGGCATTTAAGACGCAATTTATGGGTAAGATTTGGGAAAATATGTTGCCAAGAAAGCATTAATGGACTAGACTTGGGGGGAACAGTCGAATTCGAATTCAAAAGGTGCTATAAAACACAAATGGCTTCCCAGCAAATAACACTTGGTCATTTGAGAATTGAGCGATTGAGCAAAGCCCTGAGCATTGTGAGTCGAGTGTTAATTGAGCCCCTGAATTCCTGACCCCATTCATAGATGAATTATTAGAAAATGTTGGCAGAAAAAAAGAATACTCTTTCACGGACGGGTTCTTAAGGTACTACCAGATCAAAATCACACTGGAAGACAAGAGGAAGACGACCTTCGCAATGGAATGGGGCTACTTTCAGTACACCGTTATGCCCTTTGGGTTGAAAAACGCGTCATATTTTCACACATCGTTGTTGCTACATTCAAAGAATACATCCACAAGTTCCTGGAGGTCTATCTGGATGATTGGACTGTCTTTGGATTGGTTAAGCACCACGTAGCAGGCTTACGCTTGATGCTGGATACTTTCCGATGACACCAGATTGCGCTGAACCTTAAGTAGTGCACATTCCTTGTTCCCTTTGGGAACCTATTGGGACATGTGGTCTACAAACAGGGACTGATGGTGGAACTTGTGAAGATTGCAGTGATTCTAAACTTGGAAGCACCGCGAAGTGTTAAACAGTTATGCGCTACCTTGGGACACACAAGGTACTACGGGAAGTTCATCAAAAGCTATGCCCAATTCACCACGCTGATGGAGAAAATATTGAAAAATGATGTCACATTTTGCTGGAATGATGATTGCATGAAGAGCTTGGATGTCCTAAAAGGGAAATTGGCCTCCACTCCAATCCTATTCTTCCTAAAATGGGATGTGGAGTTTCATGTCCATGTTGATGCGTCGTGTCACGCTGGGAATGATGCTAACACAAGAGGGAAAAGAAGGCTTGGATCACCATATCGCCTTTATAAGCCGTAGATTGTCCAAAGCCGAGAAGAACTATTCCACAACTGAGGATGAGGGGTTGGCGATGGTGTATGCACTCCAAAAATACCGACACTGTTTGCTGGGAGGACATTTCAAAATGTATACAAACCATTCCGCGCTAAAGTACTTGATCAATAAGCCTATGTTGGAGGGGCGCATATGTAGGTAGCTCTTATTGTTCCAAGAATATGACTTTGAGGTTGTGGTAAAACTTGGGCGCCGGAACACAGGACCAGATCACTTGTCACGTAATGAGACAGGCGAGGAACCAAATAGTTTAGAGGATGGATTACCTAATGCCCAGCTCTTTGTTGTACACGTCACAGATGGGCACTTTGACGATATAATCCACTTTCTGACATCAGGGACTGCACCGAAGGAATACCCTTTCCAACAAAAGAAGGAATTAGTGGTGTGCGCGGTGGACTTTTCTATCATCGCGGGGCACCTATATAAAATGGGAAACGATGAAATATTGCGAATATACGTACCTAAATTTGAATGAAGTCAGATCCTCACAGAAGCACATGGGGGCATTGTAAGAGGACACTATGCAGGATGAGTGACTATACAAAAGATTCTTCGCACAGGGTTGTGGTGGCCAACCCTTCACCAGGATTCAAAAGCACACTGTAAAGCCTGCGATATATGTCAAAGGATCGAAAAACTATCGCAGAGGGATGAGATGTCGTTGAACCCACAAATGATGTTGCAGCCATTCGTGAAATGGGCAATCAACTTTGTAGGACCTATCAAACCTCAAGAAAAAACGAGCGTGTGCTACATCATCACTGCAATGGAGTACTTGACATGATGGGAGAAAGAACAGTCAGTCAAAGACTGCACAGCCACTACGGCTGCGAAGTTTCTGTTTGAAAACGTGTTGACCTGATTTGGTTATCCGAAAATCTTAATGAGTGATCACGGAACAAATTTCCTGAACGAAACCATCAGCATGCTCACAAAAGAGTTCCAAGTGTATCATCAGAAAAGTACATTGTATCACCCACAAGCTAATAGGATAGTAGAAGCATTCAACAAAATACTGGAGACTGTGCTAACCAAAGTGTGCAATGTGTAGCAAAGTGATTGGGACCTACGTGTACTTGCAGTACCATGGGCTTATCAGACAACGTGCAAGCAACTGACGAGATAAACACCGTTTCGATTAGTTTATGGCGTGGAAGTTGTAACGTTGATGGAATATATCATACCTAGTCTATGCATAGTAGCGCTCACAAGGATGACAGACTGCGAAGCTCTGGATGAAAGGCTTGTGTAATTAGAAGAGCTAGAGGAGGAACGGTTCTTGACTAGTTTTCATCATCGTGTACAAAAGTAGTGTGAAAAGCCCTGGCACGATCGTCATATTAAGTTGCACACATTCAAGGTAAATGACTTAGTACTGTTGTATGACCTAAGTTTGAAAAAATTTCGGGAAAATTCAAAATGCATTGGTTGCAACCATACATGGTTAAGGAGGTCACAGACGGCAACGTGGTCCAGTTAGTCAAACTAAATGGAGAATAATTCCCAGGCAAAGTGAATGGCAGACACTTGAAGCCTTACATGGGTGGGTTGGCTATCTGACTAACCGATAGAAGCACAGTATTCACACTCCAAGGATCTAAACAAAGGTGTGGGAATAAACATATGCTGGTACAGATTCATGGAAATAGTTCAAACACAGAGGTCTCAGAAGAGCGCATGCAGTAAGTCAAGGAAACAGCAACTCAGTGCGCTTCTGAACTCTGTGCAGTTCAAGAACAGCTGGCGGGACTCTGCGCCAAGATTGTTGCATCGACAGAGTGACTCAAGGGTGAGCCACGATGTTTGTGTTGGGGGCCTGTTGGGCATGGAATCCCCCAAAGGCAAGTTTGGGGCTTAAAGTCCAAGTTTTGACCCAATATTATTGTAAAGACTCTGCAAATTGCGGGAGCAGAGTGCGAAATATATGATAGAGTCACCGGGTTGTCCACCCTAGTTTTGTAAGGTAAAGTCAGCCTACCCATGGTCCGCAAACCATGGGATTGGATAAAGAGAGTGAGGCTCTAAGTTGTAAAGAAGAAGCAATGGATAGAGAGAAGTAGTAAAAGATCTGAGAATAAAGTCTAGTTTTGGGTTGTAGAGTAGGAGAAGGCTCTGTAGTTGAGTACATAGAGGTCTAGTAGTCGACAGTTGAGTGGGTGAACCCCTGCAGCTAAGTCTTGGGGTCTTGGGGTTAATCTAGCTTCCCTTCTGCACGAGACATTATATCTATTGTAGGATGGGATAACGGCAGAGCTGTGTGCTAGGGAGAGCCGCATGATCCACGTCATCAACAAGCAGAGGATAAATATGGAACAACTCAGCTTGCAACGTGACGAATTAGTGTCACAAAATCAACAGTTGGTGTTGGTAGTCAATGACGCTTGCCAAAGTGTGCCAGAGCTGGCCATCCCAGCGGATCTACTAATGGAGGTGTGGATCCACAGGCTCATCGCAGGAGTCCCTGAGGCTAGGGAAGAAATGACCAAGGTTCAGCTAGAGCTTAATCTTCAAATCACCGAGCTATAAGGCCCCCAAGTAGGGCTACACAGAGGGAGCATCTCAAACAGCATATGTGGTCTCACCCAAAGGAGTATGGGAGGGTGCTAGAACCAGGTTTCCACACCCTGGAGATGTCTGATGAGTTCAAGTGGTCTGCGGTTCGACCCTGTGCGCATGTCACTACACGCACATCGCTACGTGCACTTTCCTGTACCTTGCAGCCTAAGATGATGCCTCTGCATCCCTACTCGAGGGCTGAACGTTTTTATTGCCTCATTTCTTACTAGTAGTCTATTGTTAGGTGATTATTACTTGCATGCTTTAATTTATATGAATCAACATAAATCATTCATACAGGTGCGCGTAGTAAACAGACAGTAGATTTACAATTTACGTGAAACATGCATTAACCCAGGAACAAATAGACCAATTTATATTCAAACTTTTCTTTATTAATTGCTTCTTCAATTATAGACCTGACTCTGCCCTGCGTACTCAGCTGCAGGGTTTCGCGCACTTAGCTGTAGAGCCTTCTCCTACTCTATGACCCAAAACTAGACTCTACTCTCAGATATTTTTCTACTTTTCTCTATCCATTGCTTCTTCTTTACAACTTAGAGCCTCGCTCTATTTATACAATCCGCAGGCCGACTTTACCTTACAAAACTAGGGTGGAAAACCCTGTGACTCTATCATATATTTCGCACTCTGCACCCACAATTCGCAGAGTCTTTATAATAATATTAGGTCAAAACTTGGGCTTTAAGCCCCAAAACATGACTTGGGGGGGATTCCATGCCCAACGTCCCCCAACACAAACATTGTGACTCTCCCTTGAGTCACTCTGTCGGCGCGGCAATCTTGTTGCAGAGTCCCACCAGCTGTTCTTGAACTGTGCAGAGTTCAGTAGTGCACTGAGCTGTTGTTTCTTGGACCTACTGTATGCGCTCTTCCGAAACCTCTGAGTTAAGGGTGCTTCTTTGCCTCAATGTGTACATCCCTTATATTTGTGCGAGCTTTCCTTTGATGGTTGCCATGATAGTGAAAGCCTTGTCGATCCAAGGTTGGACGCGCGCTTTTAGAACTGCCTCCTTATGTTAAGCCGCATCCACCTGCTCCTTTAGTGCCTTAGCCTGCTGCATCCTCGCAAGCCGCTAAGTGAGTGCCATTTTCTGTGTAGTTCCTCGAACACTGCCATACTGTTGTTGGAGTTCCCACGCTTTTGTTTCCAAGCATTGGATGTTGGGGTCCTCCTGCAGAGTTGTGAGGACCTTAAGTGATTCTTCTAACAAGCTGGTGCAGTCTCACACTACACCTCCAATCTCCTCCAATCCCGCTATGATAGTGCTAACGCGTTGTTCTCTGACTTCCGAGGGAGTGGACGGCTGCACCTTTAACCACAGCTCGATGATCTGAAGATTCAGTTCCAGCTGAACCTTGGTCATTTCTTCCCTAGCCTCGCAGACTCCATCAACGAGCCTATGGATCTGCACCTCTACCGGTAGATCCCTTGGGATGGCTAGATTTGGGACGCTTCAACAAGCATCATCAACCACCTGCACCAACTGTTGATTCTATGACACCAAGTCATCACGCTGCGAACTGAGTTGTTCCATATTTATCCTTTGCTCGCTCATGACTTGGATCACCGCAGCTCTCCCTAGCGTGAAACTTTGTCGTTATCCCATCCTACAATAGATATAATGTCTTGCACAGAAGGGCGGATAGATTAACCTAGAAACCCTTCATCATGCTAACTGATAGCCTATCATCCTCATTTGATGCTACAAGAGCCCCTTCCGGCAACACAACTATGTTCATCATCCACACGTGCACCATTTGTTTTGTTGTTGAGGATCTTGCTAGAGGTGGGTTGAAAGGGTACCCACCTAAGGGGGACACACCTACAACTCCTACAACTACGCTCTGAGGGCCCCCAACATAGTCTGGTGCTCCTGCATAAGATCATGAAGGGCCTCATTGGTGACATCACACCGTCTCGCCAATGTCATGCAAATCACCCTCGGTTAGGGTGTTCAGGTCAATGGCCAATTTCGATGCCTTGATAATCTTCCTTGATCCTGCTCATTCTTCCATGTGTGGGCACTTCATCTGTGTGGGCTTTCTCCCAGGGTCTGCGCTCCTTTTTGTTGTTTTTGTGTCTTTTTCCTCCTACCCTTGGCCCTCGTCCACCTTCGTCGTTCCTCCCTCTGCCTCCTGTGCTGTTATTGCTGTATCTATGGCCTTTGTCTGCTTGGTGGCTTTTTGTTCCGCTTGCCACATTGTGCACACTTCATCTGCTGTTGTTTCCTTCTGCCTTTTCTCAGCCAACTATGTGAGGCATAGCTTGACCTCATCTTTCCTTCGCTGCGCCACTGATCCTTCAATCTCTATGAGGTCTAGGGAACGCTAGTCTAATGGCCATGTCTCCAGGACATTGAAAATGGTGTTGTCCATGGCTACAAAAGGTAGCTTCGTCAACTTCTTCGCCGAATTCTTGTGTGCCCTAATAAAGATGTTGTGAATGTCTCCCTTGATTTCTGTGAAGCTTTGCAGATTGTTGTAGACCGTGGGTGACAGGCATGGTTTCCAGTTGATCCACATCCATATTTTCATCTCAATAAGCACCCAGAAGATCTTACTGTCACGTATCCTTTTCGCGTCCTTCGTGGTCCAGAGTGAAGCGTACTTCACAGCCTCCAGTAATTCTATGTCAATTATGGGGAATTGACTATCCTCCGGCAATTCCCCTTCTAGGATCACTATGGATAGTAACAACCACTCGTAGTGGAAGGTTTTACCCTGCTCCTAGGCTTCGTGGCAATTTTCCAAAAATTATATGCAAAGGAATTCAGACCAATTAACTGGACCCCTTCCATGCATTGCTCGGTCAGTGCAATCACTAGTGCATGTACCTCATCTGTGCGGCACTTTTGCATAACTTTTCTGGCCAAGATTTGGGTTGCTACGTGTAGAATTTCCACCTAGATTAAACTGATTATGCAATGTACTAAAGCAAAATACTTAACCTACTTCTACAATCAAACTTGCGGAAGATTAATCGGTTTTGAGCAAGATCAATCGGAACAAATATAACAGAGAAGAAGATTCAATCACACATGAAACACAGAAGAATACTCTAGGGAAAGCCTCAGCTAAAAACCTCGCTATCTGTATTATCATACAAGTGGAAATATCTCAGGATTACTACAAAAGCTTTAGCTCTCAGCTAATTCCTAGCTCTCAGTACAATCCCTATCATTGTTGCTTTATAGAGCAAAATAGACGAACACATATTCCTTCCTTCAGTCCTCCAACCTCCTATTTCCTTGCGCAGTTTTTCTCCTGGGTCCTCCAGCTGCAACCTGTGTGAAAATTCTCACCTCAGACACACAACACTGACCTACTGAAATAACTTGCAATCCTTGAAGAGATATTCCTTCTACATGGATGAGTTTTCCTATATAGAAAATTCCTCCCATCTGATAGTACATTAGTCCCTTCCTCTAATCTCAACGGGTCTACTGTCTGAAACTGACATGCCATGAGGAGTTATTTAATCGGAGAATTATCAGTTAATCTGAAGGGCAAGTGGTTACATGCATGCATGCATATACTAACTGATCAGCAATTGTTCAACAAAACTATTTGAACTAATCTTTAACTGGAATTAACTCAGTTAACATCAGCTACTAATTACAACTCAAAGTACAACTCATCTGATCCCTATAATCAAGGGATAACTTCCTCAATCAATGGAGAAATTGTTGCATGTCTTCACATAGACTTCATGTTTGATTTTCTACAACTAATTACGATGAATTAATTAATTATTTTTCAAACAATTGTTGAGAACAAATTCGAATTTTAATTCAGGGACTAATTAAAATTTGAATCTACCACGAAATGCTATTTATAGCAATGATATTTTTAGCATTTCTATTTTATCATTCCTTATTGCTATTTCCAACACTGGTACCTGAGATGCTATTTATAGCATTTCTATTTTTAGCATTTCTTGTTGTTATTTTCAACACTCGCTCTCAGCAAGAAAGGAATTCAACTCGAACCCCATCCTGAACCTTTGGAATGTTCTGCATGCAAAACTTCTCCCTAGTGTTGTTGCTCTAGCAACTCTAGAAACAAAAAAATATCCAACCTGAATCAGAATGATGCCTCTATCATCAAAGTCTCTGACTGCTATTGCCTCTGTCGATTGAAAACTATGCACCTCTATGCTCTTCAGTATCTAACTACTCTACCCTCTATCACTTTGATCTCTGACTGCATCAATCCACTGATTCTTGTTGTTGCATCCGTGTTGCTATTGGTCCTATCTCCCAGCACTACATCCGCGCTGCACCTCCTCTCATCATGTTGCATCATGTTAACCATTGCTGCACTGCAACTCAATTACTGAGAAGTAAGTAACTGATCTCCCAACTAAATTCCATGTTGGGCTAGAAACATCCCTTGATGTTGAAGCTCTCTCTGCCACTCCATCCGCATCTGTCTCTACCCACTCAGTCAGTCCTGCTACTCCTCATCGGAGCTCCCCTAGCAAGTTCTAATCAAAGAGGTTGGGTACCTCAAGGATCCTGCCCATATTTCAACCTTCATGGAACTATCACTTCACATTGCCCCACCTCACACCTGGAGGTATGGCTGCATGTGATCCCTCTGCCCACTTGGCTTGAAATTTCCCCCTACTGGAGGTCTCTGCATGAGTGGATGCCTCCACTCGGTCTCCTCTCAACATCTCCAATTGTGGTTCCTCCACAATTTTCTGAGACTTTTTCTGTGATTGCATGTTGAGAGGTAATTTACTCTCCCTCTCAACCACCAAGTCTCTAACCTTTGCCTTGATCCTCAAGGCTTTGCATGCATCTTGAACCTCGAGAGAATATAGGTTCTTGGCTAGCACACCAATCTATTTCATCTTTCTCGTCGTCACGAAATTTTCTGGAAAAAGAGCCGATTTTAAATCAGCGATATCTCCCTCATCCGAACTCCGATTCAGCCGATTTTTTTTTTAATTTGGGTATTTTTTCCCAAGGAATCTAGATCTGCTATTGGTTTCTTAAAATTTTGCACAAAAAAAATTCAGATTGCAAACTCGCGGCCCAACTTTTTTTTCCTTTTTTCTTTTCTTTTTACTTTGATTTCTTTTCTTCATATACCGTTCACAGCTCCGATAAACTCATCTCTGATACCATGTAGAATTTCCACCGTAAATTAAACTGATTATGCAATGTACTAAAGCAAAATACTTAATCTACTTCTACAATCAAACTTGTGGAAGCTTAATCAATTTTGAGCAAGATCAATCAGAACACATATAACAGAGAAGAAGATTCAATCACACATGAAACATAGAAAAATACTTTGGGGAAAGCCTCAGCTAAAAACCCCGCTATTTGTATTATCATACAAGTGGAAATATCTCAAGATTACACAAAGCTTTAGCTCTCAAGCTACCCAACTCTCAGTACAATCCCTCACTACTACTCATAAACAAAATAGACAACACATATGCCTTCCTTCAGTCCTCCAAGCCTCCTATTTCCTTGCGTAGTTTCTCCTGGGTCCTCCAGCTGCAACCTAGGTGATTCTCACCTCACACACAACACTGACCTCTAAAATAACTGCGCAATCCTAAAGGAGATAATTCCTTCTGCATGGATGAGTTTCCTATATAGGAAAATTCCTCCAACTGATAATAATTTTCCCTTCCTCTGATCTCATCTAGGCCTCTTTCTGAACTGACACGCATGAGTTATTTATGAGAGAATATTCAGTTATCTGAAGTGTGGCAGTTACATGCATGCATGCATTAACTAACTGAACTCACAATTAGTTCAACAAACTATTTGAACTAATCTAACTGGACTTAACTCAGTTAACTGAGCTAACTAATTACAACACAAAGTACAACTCATCCTGATCTCCTTTAGTCAAGGGATAACTTCCTCAATCAATGGAGAAACTGTTGCATGTCTTCACATAGACTTCATGTTTGATTTTCTACAAATAATTAAGATGAATTAATTAATTATTTTTCAAAAAACTGTTGAGACCAAATTCGAATTTTAATTCTCAATTTTAATTCAAGGACTAATTAAAATTGGAATCTATCCCAAAATGCTATTTATAGCAATGCTATTTTTAGCATTTCTATTTTATCATTCCTTGTTGTTATTTCCAACACTGGTACCTAAGATGTTATTTATAGCATTTCTATTTTTAGCATTTCTTGTTGTTATTTTCAACACTATGCGTACCACTTTGTCCTTGATGCTAGAGATGGTGTAGCCCCTCTTCTTCTTCTCCAACTTTTACTTCGTCTTCATGGCCTTCGTGAGGGCCAAATCATGACCCTTTCCTTCTTATATGATCACGGGGTCCTTTCCTTTGTAGGGGAGCTAGGAAACACGGTGAATTAGGTCTTTCGTGATGGGGATAGGATCTTCCAACCATAAATACCCATCATGCACTAAGCAGAGCAGCTGCCTGATGACGAAAATGGTTAGGGGGGCACAGTGGAAATGCAACACCCACAGTAAGTTCAACAGCCCGGCTTTTTCCACACCACGCAACCACTTCTATGGCTCTAATGTTGTCACCACCCCCTCATTATTTTATTTCATGAGGTTCCTAGTCTCCAAGTAAGGGAACTTCTCATGGTTCGCGAGGTCCCAATATTCAAATTTCATGGTTTGTACACATCCCAGGAGCATGCCTTCAAACACAATGTCATCTAGGAGGAGCGGGGTCTAGAGTGAACTCTTGGTTTCGTCCAAGTCCTTGGGCACTTTGGTCTTCCCTTTCCGCGGGGGGACATATGCGGGCAGTTTTGTCACAAAGTGTGGAGGATGAATATCCTTCCCAATGCCTTCGTCTTCTTCCTCTACGATGATGAGGACCTGCAAATCTTATTCTTCCTCATCTTTTTCTATTGTGACGGCTTTCCCCTTTTCTTCCATTAATAGTTTGTTGCGCAGCGAGTTCCTCGACGACACGCGTACGAGAGCCGTTGCTTGGGTACATTTCTTGGGTCTTGGCGTACACAGTGATTTGGGGATCTCTGCCACAACCCTGACACCTTCTGGAACATACTTCATAGTTAGGGCCTGCACGGCCTCGTCGGTGGTTACCTCCTCTATTCCCAGACCATCCTTAGTTGATGTCATTGTATCTGGGCTGTAATCTGACACTCGTGAATTCAGGGGCTCAATTAACGCTCGGCTTGTTAGAGTCGGTCTGGTCAGTCCTACATCAGAGATCAAAACTCTTTATGCATTTCATTTTTAGGAGTCCTAGTCCATTCACCCAGCTGCATTCCACTAGGGGAATGCCATAATCTGACAGAAAAGGTCATGCTAGTCATTTCCCCTCATGTCTGGCTCCTGCTGGCTTAGGTCTTTTGTCAATGATCACTAAAGTACATGACAGTCAAGGTCTGGTCCTTTAACGGATAAAGTCATTTTCGATAATTAGGTCTAGGGATTAATCAATTTGGTCTTCAACCATGTCCAATAAAGCCACGCAGGCCAGAGTGAGGCCCTTACAAACTTATGATTCAGAGAGTTTCATCGTCATGTGGACAAACTTTCACTGTTCTTCAAAACTCTGTTTTGAAAAAAAGTCAAACAGTGTCATTTGTGATAAAATTTTCAAAAAAAAGTCATCAGTTGATTTCTTTAGGTGCAGTCATGGTTTCTGTGGCCTAATTCCCTATCATGCAATCCCTGCAAAGAGTGCCGAAAATTTCATCATTTGAGCTAAAATTTCAAAGGGAAAAGTGAAATTCAGTGTTGCTTTAAGTCAGTGAAAAAAGCCAAAATGAAACATTAGCAAAGTGGGTTTTTTAGAAGAAAAAATTAAACCCATGACTTCAAAGTCTTTAAATAGAGGTTTCCATAAGCAAACAAGGTCATTGTGCAAATCAAGGTCATAGAGAAACGTTGCAAATTCATTAGGAGAGTAAAGTGTGTGTTTAAGAGTGAGTGGGAGTCGTTTTCCAGAGCGCGGCGCACACACAGAGGGGCGTGGTGCACATACAGAGCGCGGCACACACAGAGCCACCCCACAGTACAAATTTTACAAGGGCGTGGCGCATATAAAGGGTGCGGTGCACTCGGTTTGGCGCGCAGCGCACACCCATAAAGGCCCGAAATCGTGCCAAATTGCCTCAAGTTGCTTATGAAACCCCTCAAATCAACAGGTAGGCTCTATATCATGGCTTGCTCATCAAATTTTGTGAGTGTTATGGTGGTTCATGGCTATGTTTGATTGCAACAAAACTCATAAAACCAACCACTAAAAAAAAACATCAAAGCCATGGTTTCTAGGGTTTCAAAATTGTGGTGTTAGTGCCAAGGCCCCATTTTCACCCCTCATTTTTCCCTTTCTTGCCATTTTTCCCTGTCCCCCCTTTCTCATTTTTCCTATTATCCCTACTCTAAAACACTACCAAACCCTATCCCCTATCCCTCCACTCTTTGGTCAATCAAAACCCCAAAACCCTACCTTATCAAATACCCAAACCCCCCTACATATCCCTAAACAAAACTTCTCCCCATAACCATTATTCCCATCATATTACTCCCCTCCTAATCCTCCCTTTTTTTCATTATTCCCCTTGGTGGCAGATATCACAACAACACCTAGTTTCACACCATCATCAAAGGGCAGCCCAAGTACAAGTACACACAGCAGTCATGGCATCTGAGCATTCATCAGAGTATGAGATGGAGACACAAAGTGATTCATCCTCGGAAGAACAGGCTCCCATGAGACATCACAAGGGTGGCAAACATGTTAGGGATGAGCCAACTACCCTCACTGAATTGCAGGCCTGCCCTCTTGCCATGTCATGTTTCCAAAATCTATCATGTTTTGAATTTTGTCAAAAGGTGGCTAATGTTAGAGTTCATCATGAGTTGGCCAGTCTTTTTGTGCTTCACCTACATGGAGTTCAGTCTATCTTGGTCGGGGTCACCTTCACATTGACACCCGAAATGATCTCATTGGCAACAGGCATACCGAATGTTGGAGAACAGTGGCACAAGAAAAAGAAGGTGGATAGACAACATTATGAGCCTTACATTAAGGCCAGTTTCTTGAGGCAACTCACAAGAGTCTTTCCATTCAGATATTTGAAAGATGAATATGCTCTGCTCATGAAATTGATCATGAAGTACTTCAGCTGTGAGGGGAGGTTCTCTCGTCTATATGCCTACCACATCATGTTGCTCATGCACTTTGCCAGGGTGCGGATGATGGACCTCCCATTTTTCATTTGTAGGAACATAGAGAGGATGAACACCTTCATGCAGCAGAAGACCCCTCAGCAGCAACTTAACAGTGTTTATCACTTTACTCTTATCCTAATTTTTGTGGATCATCAGTTGGGATTGTAGGGCATTGCTTGGGAGGACTTCATCTCCCGTGACCTCTTTAGCACTTCACAGGTATTATCAGAGGCATAGCATGAGATAGGTGGTCCTTCTCATCAGTATGAGCACCATGAGACCACTACTATGCCAGTATTCGTTACATATCAGAGAGGCAATAGGCACTTGTTTGCAACAACAAATCAAGTGTTATCTCCACCCGGGGTGGAAGGAGCCTCGCTTCCGGCATCAACAACACAGGTACAAGACAAGGGCAAGAAACCCATGCATGATGAGGGGCCATCAGGTGAACAAGAGGCTGACTTCATCCTCATTCAAGATGATGATGCAGATGTGGAGAGTGCCAAACTTAGGATGACCATCCAAGAGCAGAAAATGGAGATCCAAGACTTGTCACTCAATTTGGAGAGGGCCAAATCAATCATCAGGTATTTGGAACAGAGGAACAAACAGCTTGACGACCAGCATGAGATCATGGAGCTGCAAAGCATCCGTGAGAATCGCCAAGCTGCCCAGAATAGGAGGATCGAGCTCACTCCCTTAGAGCAAGAGATTAACAATGACCGTGAGTATTGGCTCGAGCGTATCAACATCCACCTTGAGATACTGTTGGAGAAGGCTGACAGGGACAAAACCATACTGAGGAGGATGGTTTATCATTATAGGGCATGGAACATTAGTTCGAAGGCTCGAATAAGGAGCTTGAAGGAAAAATTGAGCAAAGCGACAAAGAGGAAAAAGAGGCAAAAAGAGCAAGATCGGCTTCAAATCTTGACTAAAGCCTCTATGGCCTAGCATAGTACCTCTTAGTGAATCTCCAGCCCAAATTTCAAGAAATTTGGGGCAATTTTGGTCACATGGCTACAACACAAGTTTTTTCTCCCTGTGCGTCACGCCACTAACGCGGCGTTTAGGATTGGGAGCTCCAAATTGCAAATGGCTTGCATTTTTGGATTCAGCATGCAAAATCACGACTACTATTGCATGGATAAGAAATTTGGGCATGATTTGAGTCTCCAGGAGGTCAAAAACACCCAAAAAATGACCTCTCTGCCCCTATTTTTACACACAGGAAGCAGTCTTGGGAGAATGAAGATTTGGAGGGGAAAATGAGCACCAAATTCAGAAATTCCACTTGGGTTGGAAAGTAGACAGGCCAAGATTTCCAACAAGCACACTTGGGCACATTTTGGACTCCTGCAGGTACCTCAAAATAGCCTCCAAAGTGGCACGGCGCATATAGAATTGGGCACGGCGCATATAGAGAAAAGGGCCAAATTCACCTCCATTTCGCGAAATTTCGATTCGCGACTTTCTCCAAGTGGCCCGCTCATCTACATTTCACTTTTTTCAGGCAACTAAGGCAAATTTTAAAGAGTTTGGCTTCTATCCAAGTGGCAAAGGAAGGCAAACGGTCACCCAAGCCATTTGTCATTTTTGTAACGTTGCACCTGTAGCTAATGGTTGGCTTTCCATCTCCATTTTGTAATGATTTGAGAAATTCCCCAACTCTTGGTCGTTCTATCTCCTCATGGCATGTTCTATTTATTGTATGCAAACTATTTGCAAAAGGTTGGTTGGCTTGTAATTTCTGGGAGACTGTGGGAAAGAAACTCTATTTCTTCATTGTATATTTTGACAGAGGATTAATGAAAGGCAGCGGCT
>APFE030450005.1:108773-159707 GCA_000404065.3 Pinus taeda | reverse complement strand
TGTGGAGTAGCAGGAACTAACTGATTGGGTAGAGATAGATGCGGATGGAGCGGCAGAGAGAGCGACAGTGTGGGGAATCCCAGGACAGCGCATAGCTAGCAGGCTGCAACAATGCGAGAGGTACAAGTGTTTTGCACAGTGCTAGGTAGCACAGAGAGGTGTGCAACGGTGCGAGATGCATGAAGATGTTGCAGTAGCGCAGATGTCAAAGATGGAGCACTTGTCAGCAGCAAGTAGAGCTTCAGCATCAGAGTATGTTTCTAGCCCAACAGGGAGGTCAGTTGGGAGGTGCAGTGCAGATGCAATGCCGGGAGATAGAACCAGCAGCAGCACGGTTGCAGTCAGAGATCAAGGTGACAGAGGCTAGAGCAGTCAAATACTAAAGAGCACAGAGATGCAGAGTTTTCAGTCGACAAAGGCAATAGCAGTCAGAGACTTTGATGATAGAGCAAGTGGACCGGCCAGATGTGTTGCATGCAGAACATTCGAGAGTTACAGGATCGGGTTTGAGAGGAAGCCTTTCTTGTTGAGAGGGAGTGTTGAAAAGTGTGCAACAAGAAATGCTTGTTGAGATTGCAACAAGATGATGGAGCTTAGTGAAAAGAGTCGTCTTCCCTAAGTGGGCCCACAGGCTATTTTTGGCGCAAGTCTATTTTTAGACATATGGATCATGGTCTATGAGTTGCAGGATGCTATTTGTGGATGATTGGTCATGTTGGTAAAATTAGATGGACTTCTATTTTTAGACATATGGGCGGAGTTTATTTTTAGACTGCCAGGCTAAAAATAGAAAAGTCAAATATTATTATCTCACAATAATATCTGGACTATAAACTTAATCTTATTCTCTTGGAGCACTTCAGTTTGAGCTACAGATGTGGCACATGCAATTGGATGAAGGAAATACGTGGTTCTTATGGGTTAGTTGAATATTTGCATGCATGACTTCAGTTATAACTCAAGTGAGTTGAGTTTAGTGGACTGGAGGTGCAGTTGATGGAGTTGTGTTCAGTTTAGCTTTGTTAAACTGGTTGTATTTAGTCAAACTGGCGAATAGACTAGAGATGAGTTGGGTGAATTAGTTATTAATTAATTCACAAGTTATTAACTCATAATACAACTAATGAATACATCAGTTAACTCAGTTGCATGTCAGTGCATGTTCAGTTCAGCAGGGACAGGTGTTAGAGATTCAGATTGCTATCAGTTGTGACTATAGTTGTGCACCAGATCTTGCACAAATCAGGGGATTGAGTATGCAAATGAGTTTGCCCACATTTTAGCTTGTTCTCACGTGATTTAGCCAAGGAAAGACGTGGCTGCCTTGGAATTATCACCGGTTCTTGTGCAGGTATTGAGTAGCGGAGGTAGGCAAGCAGCGGAAGAGATCCGAGCCAGTGATTGATTCAGATCTGAGCTGTATTGTGTGTAACAGGTGGAGCTGGTACTGGATTGCTTGTGATAAGCATTGTACTTTGTAATTTTACATGTCTCAATCATTAATATACAGATAGTTGGGGTTTTTAGCGAGATGCTTTCCCCGGGATACATACTGTGTTAATGTGTGAATGCTCTTGATGTTTTATTGTTATTGATGCTGCTATATTGATGATCAACGAGGAGCTTATGTATTGTGTATGTATTCCGCAATAGTACATGATCAGGATAATCTCTATTGAATATGTGTTTATTATTTAAAATTTCTACAATGTTGAGTACCTCAGAATTGGGCTCAAGGGCTCAAAGCCGAGCAGTGCAAATTGGATAGAGATTGGACAAGTGAGACAATTGTACCCTCACTTAGTCGATGCTTGAAAACCAAATTTTGGTGGTCCAAAAGCTTTTTCAGTGGGAAGGTCATGATCTGAATTGGATCCGTGAAAAATTATCAAGTGCCATGCCTGTATCAAATCGGGACAAACTTCGAATTTATGAACAAAGAGCTATCAGGAAGGCCTCTAAACAATGGTAGTTTGTAGTTAGCAAGGAACAATGAGGACCTCAGTCAAAGTGCGCTGACCGAAGCCCATGGAGACCGTGTAGGAGGCAAAACTGGCAGTTAGGAAGCCCAGATCAGGAAATGGAGGCCATTTCTGATGCGCTAATTGCGCATCGCTGGGAAAAACCCCTCGAGAAGGAAAAGCCCCGAGCGCTCGGTCGCATGGGAAGCTGGGAAACCATAGGGAAAGCGTTAAGGCGAAAGGCGGGTCCCGCACTCCAAAACTGGCGGTATATCGGAGGCACATTGGGGCGGTAAGCAGATTTGGCAGAAAACGAGCGATCCATTCATCGCATGATGCGCGTCCGATGGATGAGAGAGGAAACCACCTCTCATCACACGCTAACGGTCAAGCAAGTCAACCACGCGAAATGAGCGAACACCGTAGGATCCGGGGGCTCCAGATCTCATGGTGGAGATTGCGCCCGATGGAGAAACTGGATTTGACAGGGGAATTAAGCTACATAATACAAAAGTTTGAAGTCCGATTTGATCGCTGAGTTGGCCGATGAATCATTCCACAGTATAACTGAAAAACTGAATCGTCGAGGAAGAGCTAGCGCAGTTCGTGAGAGGACAAGTGGCCACTTCCCTGTGGGATGTTGGCGATGACGCAGAGGCAGGGAACTCCAAGTGAACAACAGCAGGCGATCCAAAGGGGCGGAAGAGGAAGCAAACGATCGAGGAAAAATTGGCTTTAAGCCATGAACAAACAGAGAATAGAACAGAGGATGATAAGAAGAACCAGAGAAGAAAAACAGTGACAGAAAAGGTGAAAGAGACAGTGAAGCAAGAATTAGAAAACAGAGAGCCGAGCTGACCTAAGGCAACATCGAGCAGACAGAACCAGGCTTGAGAGGTTCAAGCCATCCCTATGAGGATATCTGTCGGAAATTGACACCATTGGACTCATCCCATTAAAGACTAGAGAGGTCAAGACTTGGTAAGGAAAGAGTCAGTGCACTCTAGTGGCTTAGGGAATCTAGGAACCACCCTACTAAGCATCTTCTGTTTCAGGAGACTCAAGTTGAGCTCCTCATTGTAAATTTCTACTTTAAAGACACAATAAAATAAGGCCACCACCGAGAGTTGGATCGGAGACGTAGCCCTGGAGAATAGGGTGAACTCCTTATTAATGCATTGTGTTCTTGTCTTTGCTTACTATGTTTCCCTTACTTTTTTCCATTTTCCATTGTCTGTGTATTTCACAATCTGATCGATCCGTTGCCTAAAATACAATAGACACACACCAGCACATGAGTCTGTAATAGCTTCATTCATTATTTATTTAACTGAGATCCCTCGCGAATGAATTTTAGATCACATTTGGGCTTAAAATTTATTGCATTTTGAACTAGAGCCTTGAAAGTTTTACATATTTCAAAAGCCTCTAAGAAAAGTAACCAAACTAATTCTTATATAATCATCTATGAACAACATAAAATACCTTTCTCCTTTCAGAGTGTGAGTTTTGGCTAGACCACAAAGATCAGTGTGAATGATTTCCAATGGCTTGGATGTTGAATATTCTTTTGTTTTGAACAAGACTCTAGTTTGTTTTCCAAATTAACATGCTTTGCAGATGGAATCATGAGGCTTTGATATTTTAGGCATGTCACTAACGACCTATGCTCTTGTAACTTTTACCAAATTATCAAAATTGATATGTCCTAGTCTTTTATGCCATAACCATATTTCATCTATCCTTCCAATGCAACACTTCTTAATTTTAGATCCATCGAGAGTGTATGCATTTCCTTTGGTCCTGTTAGCTCTTACTATCATTTTCCTGCATTAGAATTTATGATTTCACGCCTTGGTGAAATTAAATGTGTGATTATATCCTTGATCACACATTTGAATAATGCTCAAAATATTGTGTTTTAGTCCTTCCACATATCAAATATTTTGAGCCTTAGTTCTTCCATTATGAATGTCGACTATCATTTTCCCAACAATTTATTACTTTGATCTCTGTCATGTGTCTTGAGCAACCAGTGTCAACATACCATTTATTTTCCTATTTTTGATCATATAACATGAGGCCACACTTTTCTTGCTTTTATTCGTTCTTCCACCAACTGTTTTTCTAGGGGAACATTTTTCCTTCCTTTGGTTGTGAAATTTGATTTGATTGATTCTACAGTATTTATCCTTATGCCAAAATTTATTTAATATGTAACATTCAACATAATTCTATAGTGGACAAAAAGAATTTCTTCTACTAATACAATGTTCATACATAGCTTTAGAGTTGTTGCTTAAGTAGCTATTAGTCAAAAATTCTTTTCTTTCATAATTCTTCCTTACATAGGTTATACAGTCAATTGCCCTATGACCAAACTTATTGCATGAATAAAAATATTTATAAAAGAATGTTTGGTGCCTAGATGAACATTGCTTGCTTTCTTTTCCATGATGTTGCTGATCCATAGCTGCAATTGACACTTTCTCCACTGCTTTTTGTCTTCTAGTTCTTTTCTTAGGAGAACAATTTATTCTTCCTTCTCTCTTAATTATTTAGGCAAAATTTCATTCATCCTTTTGGATTCTTCCAATTCAATTTTCAAAAGGATGATAAAATTTGCATCAAAACCCATTTATGCTCTTCAATCATTCATGGCCATGATCCCTTGGATCAACATTCCAATGATTAATCGTTCCCGAGGGAACCTTCTTTGACACCAATTGTTACAATAATAATTACACTAAGATGGGGGAGGTGAACCAATGTAGCATCCAATATACCAAATTAAACATTTTTACAAGTTTATCATAACTAAAAACTTGACGAAGCATCAATAAATATCATCATCAAATCAAAACATGAAAACACCATATGTAAGTGGAAATCTTGCGAGAGAAAACCACAAATATTTTTATTTGCTTCAATTTTGTATTTCAACAGTTTGCAAGCACCAACCTGCTGGAGGTACCAAGCCCCAAAATGGTTTATATGCACTAACCTACCGGAGGCACCAACCCCTAAAATAGATTTGCATACACCAACTTGCTATAGGCTACAACTTGATTGAGGCACCCAGAGGTGCCCACCTCCTTCTTCAAACTATAGTGGACCACTTTTCACAATATTTAAAAATGGATCTAGAAGCTTCAAGAAAAATACCCTGTCACAAACCTATTCATATAAGTGCAATCATGATCTATTCATCAATCTACAACCATAACAACTTCAATTCTTATTCTGATCATTGAGACAAAATTTGTTCATAAGCCCCAAAACATAAGAACAAGAGAAATATATATCTTCTTGATATGTTAAATATGTCCTCATGACTCTTCACGTCACCCCGTTAAACCACAAAAATATTACATCCATTTTCCTTTTTTCTCAAAAATTAATTTAGACTCCAAAAACACCTCAAAAACATAATAAGAATTAAATGGTAAACAAAGTGTAATTTTAGGGCATGTTCGACAAAATGAACTATTATGAATATACATATTGCATTTTTATGGGTTTGACAAAATGCACCTTCCTATGCACCAATATCACCACATAAAAAAAAATAGTCAATATGATAGGACTCGACCTTGGGACCTTTACGACACAAACTAAACCAAGCCACAAATCTACCTGTGTAGTGTCTTGTGTTGAATAATGCTTTGAAACATGTTTTTTTTGCAATCAAATATATAAAAATCACAACTGTCGCCCTCCACTGATTTTGAACCAAAGCCCATACATAAATGAAACCAACAATGATTCATTACCACACAAAGAAAAGTGATTTGCAAGCCGTGACACTGATGAATCCAATAATGCTAACCATAGAGCAATGCCATGCATACAGTAATAAAAGGATAAGCCTTCAGGATTAACCATAACTGATATAGCAATGAGCCTATGAGCTTTTCCATTCAAAACCAATATGCCAATGTGCCTTCGGGCTTTAACTAGAATCAACACACCAGTGAGATTCAACTAGAACCCATACAAAAATGGACTTCAACCAGATCCAATGCACCCATGTCCCTTTAGGCTTCAACTAGTACACCATTATACCTAGAAGATTCACCATTCAAATCAATGAGCCTTCGGGCTTAAACCAATACGCCACTTTTCCTACAGGCTTCACCAATCCAAAAAACAATGTGCCTTCGAGCTTCATTAAATACATCATTGTGCCTATGGGATTCACCATTCAAAAAACCAATGTTCATTTGGTATTCAACCTAAACCAATATGTTAATGCATCTTTGGGCTACAACTAGAACCAATACGTTAATTTGCCTTTGGGCTAGAACCAAAATCAATATGTTAATGTGCCTTCGAGCTACAACAAGAACCGATATGTTAAGTGCCTTCAGGCTTGAACTATAACCAATATGTCAATACGCCTTTGTTCCTGAACCAAAATCAATATGTTAATGCACCTTTGGGACTGAACCAGAACCATTACATTAATGTGCCTTCAGGATTGAACCAAAACCAATACATTAATGCACCTTCGAGCTATACAAACAAACTAATAGATTGTTTGGAACACCATTTGGCATCACACACACACACACACACACACACACACACACACACACACACACACACACACACACACATGTGTGTGTGTGTGTGTGTGGGTGCCCCTAGGCTAGGTTAAATCAAATGTGAGTTTGAAACTTAGGCTAATGAAGGTTTGGTATTTGGTGCTTGTTTAGAACCCTACATGTGATGACACTATGTGACCTGGTCATAAGGGTCCATGGTCAAACTTATGTTGATGTCAGAATGACAACACCACTACTACGTGGCTCTCTCTGAGTGGTGCCATGTGTCACCAAAATTCTGCCCTATTAGCCAACCAAAATCTCTAAATCAACATGCCATATGGCATCTTGTTGTGCTTCAATGTCATCGTGTCCATGTCATCACCAAGATCCAATATTGTGTTGCCACGTGCCAATGTGCTGCCACTTGTGCTTCCATGCCAGGGTGCCATGTATGCATTGAGGGGGTCCACTTGGCATCCAGAGATGGGTCCACCTACACTTTCCACCTCTCAATTCATGATTGTTCCACCTGTATATTTACATGTCACCTCCACGTGGTAGGAAGGGTTCAACCTCGATTAAAGTTTGTGCAAGTATGCACACAATCCAACACTCATCAAGCCATAGTTCATTCCTTACCATTGGATACACCAAAAGGTGTGCAGGCATTAACGTGTTAAATTTCATGCAAGTTGGGATCGAACCCCCATCAATTTCCCATGGAAATAGAGATAAACTCCGGAACTTGCTTGACCTTTTAACAATTTTGGGGTTTGTCCCCTTTTTACCCTTTTTATTTAATGCAAACTTTCAAACTATCACATCTTCTCATCGAGGAAGAGTTTGACCAAGTGTGATATACCATAGGAAAGGTCTACGAGATGACTATCTAAGCACACCATCTATAGAATCATTTGAACATCATATCTTGAACCAAATATCAATAAAACTTGAGCAAATTTTCCATCATTTGGTGTGATCTTTCAAGTCATCGAACTATCATACTCAACAATATTCTTCCTTTGACTTACCCTTTGACATCAATGACATTGGTTGTCATCAATGGAAACACTATGTCCAATAGTCTAAGGATTTGATGACTCGTTTTTGTCTTGAAACAATTTAATATTTTATTATTATTATTATTACATTTAAATACAAATTTCTTTCAATATCGTCCTTCCTTTAAATTTATGCCATTGGAATGATTTATATAAATAAATACATTTTCTTGCATTACTCTTATGAGGACAATGTACATTATTATGCTATTCTAGTTTGATTGAATTTTATGTGAATGACCTTTTATTAAATATGAGATCTTAGAAACAAATTAATTAAATATTTATTTATTTAAATAATAAAATTTGAGTGATTGTTTAAATTTCTAATTGATTTTAGAACTATATCAAAATTAATCAGTTATATTCAAAATCTCAAATTTAACCATATATTTCTCTCGGGATATAATAGTTGGAGTTATAAATGATATTCAAATTACATACATATATATTTTCATTTTAGTTGATCAAAATTGTATCATAGGAATAGAGTTAAACTAAAATCATATCAACAAGTTGTTGATCACAAAACCCTTTAGTGGAAACTATGCCCACATACCGTGAGAATCACGACAAAAACGAGAATAGGTTTGACTTGGGACCCTTAGCGAGTGATTTCTCCTTATTGTTGAACATGGATTTTAATAGGTATCAATATAAAGATGTATTGGAAGGGGGATTCAACAAAAGGATTTTTGGAGATATTTATCAATAGCTAGTGCAATTAGGGGTATTCTCTGCTATCTCATGAATGCTTGTGGTATGTATAGGTTCACCAATTGAATACCCCATGGACTATTCCCATGAGTTAATTGATTGTAAGGTGGCACCACAATAGCTATTATTTAGGTCAACCTTACCTAGGTGATTATAAATGGGAAGGGCCTATGGTAACTGAGAAAGATATTACATCACCATATCATTAATCCTGGGGAGTGACTCTCTATGTTACTTGTAGAGACACTAGTGTTGATAAAGAATAGTATAAGGATGTTAGTGTAATAATTTTTGTTACCTTTGTTGGATGGGCTTGGGCCCTAACCATCTTAATTTGACTTCTATAAGGCTTCATGATTCACTGGTTTGGATGTTCAATCTTGTCATATTTGACTATTGGTGTGATTTGTGGTCCGAGTCTAGTTAGCCATACAACACTGTGTCTAAATAGTTGTAAATAATCATCGATGAAACAAATATTCATTAATATTTTAGAATAAAAAATCCTCCTCCTGAGGAAGAAGGTCCTCCTTTACAGATGTAAGGAATTGATCCTATTTTGGATGACTTGAAAACCATGGAGTTAGGGACAAGCATTTTTGGTTTTGAAGGAGAGGATAAAGTCCTACTTGAAGTGGTAGATGAAATTCCATCACCTAATTTTAACCTTCTTTTAACCCATCCTACAAATCCTAATATCATTAGAGTGAGTGAAATTATTAGTGAATCCTTTTAATTACTTTATAATCCTTGACTGAATTCGAGTGTGAGTGACAATTCCATAATGGGATAGCAAGTCACTTCATTATTGAACATCACTATGGGCACCTTTGTGATGCCTTCATTACCTTCCCTTAGTGTGACAGGTGCATCCAACCCCACACTTAATACATCCATATTGTTTCTTTGGGGAATGTCACTGGTAGTGCCACTTACCTCTTCTAGTCTCCCCAGTCCCTTAATGTCTTTTCCTTATGCCAAATTTATACTTAGTGCGGGTAAAATCAAAATATCACAGCTTAGAGCTATGTGGTTTCCACCTTTCCACCAGGCTCTGCTATCCTAAAAATGAATGCAACTATACCAAGCATTATACCCTCTCTTTGGTGGAGTCTTCAAGGGGTGTTTACACTGATTGCTAGTAGTGTTGGGATTAGTAATGTTTTTGAAAGATTTAATACTCCATGGGGTAGTCAACCATTAGGAGGAATGCCATTTTTTTGAGTTAGTAGTATATTTAGGAGTGCTCATATGTATGGCAGTAATGTACTGGGAAGCACCTTCCTCTTTGGAATTGTTCCTTCTTCTATGGGTGCTTACAATCATAGAAGCAATCCTCATAGGGATAGATATGGTCTCATTGATAACCATAGCACTAGGAGGAGTACCTTTATCCCTAGTGGAAATAATTATTTTGTCAATAATTTTGTTTTTGGGCCTTAAAAGTCTATGGGAAATAATCCCTATGGTAGTTATCCCCAAGGGAAATAATCCCTTTTTCAATACCTTTCTTTTGTGGCCTATAATTCTATGGGAAATAATTCCTATGGAAGTTACTTGACCTATAGAAACCAATATGTGGCTGGATTGGAATGTCAATATAGGATTACATCTCTTCCCCCAAACCCTTTTGATTAATCATAATTACCATTCTTGGAATTTTTTGATTTGATAGACTTGGAAAAACTCATAAACAACCCCATATTCCATCACCCTAGATAGCCACCTATCCCCATTAAACTACCTTTTGATATCCCAAAATTTGATGGAAAGCCAGGGGAGAAGCCATAAATGCAAATCACTACCTACAATTTGTGTTTATTATCCAACTCTTTGGTGGATGATAACATTTTTTTACATTCTTAATGTTGGTAGCTTTTTTTTATCATTGATTTCAAGTTTAGTCATTGATGTCAAGTGATAATAAGTTCAAGGGGAGCTTGTTGAGTATTCATGATGCTAGTGATGTCATTGTTGTTTAAGGTGTCTAGTGTCATTGATTGTTGAGTATATGTTGTAGATTATTGGCCTTGAAGTCATGAAGGATTACCAATTGGATAATTTAACTTTGAAAATATTTTTCCTATAGTTATCTTGATAAGAAGAGCATGCAAAGTGTTTGGTTAGAAATATCTCTCAAAGAGATTTCCTTTTACTTGGTCAAAGTCTTAAGGATTGAGGATAAATATCCTTTTGAGGTGAAGGCATTGCTAGCAAGCAGAGATGGCTTTAGTGAATTTGGTCATCTAGGGTCCGAGACAGGAAAGGTTCTCTTATTCAAGTGATAGGCTGGATGGACTAATTAGCTATATTAAGCTAGGCTTTCATGGAATCCAGTCTCTTCGATGCCATACGAGCATCTAGGGTTTAGGAAGTTCAACATGCAATGCACAGAGAAAATCGTTGGATCCCATATTTACCAACACCCAACACCAAGTGGACAACGATATGATGTGACAACATATGGCACCAAATGGGAGACATAGGTGGTAGGTTGATGATGTCGCACCATAAGGTGAGGACCCATGACACTGTGATGACATGGTAAGGTGACATGGAAAAAATAGGTTTTAGGATGATGACATGGCACTTTGTGGTCATGACATATTGTAGGTAGATTTAGAATTCTTGGGTTGCTAAGTGGCCCTTGTTTGAGTGAAACATGGTAATTACATGGCATGATAAGTCGTAGATAGTAATGTTCTTGTGAAGGTAAATCCCCTCTGTGGATAGAGGTGATCCCTCTAGCCCAATGAGTGGGTCTAGCAATAAACTAAACAAACTGAGATACACTTTCCTAGTTTCTGTTTGACAAATGCAGAGAGAAGTAGGCACCTACCTCACTCTGATGCTAATCGCTCAATCCTTTTGAAGATGACTTTTATTCTTTCACTCTAGGTCTCTCTCCTTACTTTTTCTTCACGTCTGAGTACCTGCAAGAAAGATCAAAGAGAAATACAAGATACAAGAGATATATGGCATACAAAACATAAACTACTCAATAGATCAAGGAGCGTTAAGCTAAAAGCATAAACATTTACACAATTATGGAAAGTGAACATGAGATGTATATATTAATGAGCTAAAAAGGGAAGCATACAACATATGCCTTGAGGTTGGAGACCTCCTTTTGGTGAATGTCAAAGTCCAAGAAAAGACTCTTCAAGCACTCCTTCTCCAAGTTAGAATGGGCAACATGTAAGCATAATCTCAGTGTAGGAATGTAACAATCAATGACCAACCATTTGGGGATGGAAGGGAGTGAGATTATAAGAAGGGAGAGGGAGTTAGGGATCCAAAAAAGAGTGTGGAAGGTCCATATATCAAGGGGAAAGATCATGATGATAAGTTCAAGAGGTCCAAATGGGAGAGATCGACCATATCAATAACAACCAATATCCATCTCGCTGTTCTCGAAGGTTTTAGTGCACTGAGCTTCTCCTCTAGTTTGGGAAAACCTACTAGAGAGGTTCATCGCGGGTTTTCATATCAAAACCCACATTGCAAGCACTATGATAGAACAAAGAAACCTTCCATCAGCACAGGTAGGCAGTGTAGCAAAATTCGTTGACCCTAGAATTTAGGTTTTTAGTTAACTTTCTTCAGAATGGATTCAGGGTAGTTTTCCTTTGATCCTTCAGGGAGGTTCTGGTCTATATATCATGATGGATATGCTACACAGTTGTCAATTTTTTGGCACTTAGATATATGGAACAATAAGTGAATAGGAGGTTTGACGAAATATTGTGTAACAGATGCCCCCTAAAGCATGAAGGCAGAACAAGGAGTGATGGATGAGATGCTTTACAAGTTAGTGCAAGGACGAGAACAACACCGTCAGGAGAACTGCAAATCAAGCATATACATATACATATTTGACATCTATGATGATCATGCCTAATGATACATGAATAGGCATCTAATAATACATGAATCCATGATATGGACTCATCCATCTGAATAGAAGGGATCATGTGTAAGGATCCATGGTATGGTCACAACCATCTATTTAGAGGAAACATGTGTACAATGATGAATAACTCATAACTCCACTCAACCTGGATTTTATCAGATAGAATCCAGGGTCTTGCACTCCATCTCGACCTGATCAATGTACAAATTCTAACATGTGAATTGATGTGTCAAAGTCCAACATGATAGAAAACCATGTGATTACTGGTCAATGATGTAAACCATTAACATGCATGAGAGAAACCACCAATAATGACAATGGTTCTCGAGGTATAATCAGCACAATCCACGAATGTGAATAATGAAGCTGAAGTTTAACACCCATGGAATCATTCGATTGGAGGTCAATGATGTAAACTTATCGTCGAATGCGAAGAAATTCCCATTGAGGGATGCAAGCTTTAAGGTACTGGAAGGGAGTTTCTAGATCATTTTCCTGGATAATGAGATGAAGTCGATAGGAAGTGATGCGTCGAAGGAGGGACATAATGAATCCCACATCATCGACACGAAACAAAAGGATGTAGTAGAGTAGACAAATGTGATCCAGGACTGTAGCAGAAAGTTAGACAATGTATAAGCGGTAAAGAAATACAAATATGTCTTCTCTTGAACACATCAGTGACATGACTCCGAAGTTTGGCAGAATTTGACTCAACATAGGATCATAGGTCACGATGATGAAATGGTATAATAAGGTGAGAGGCAAAATGGATTTCTCAAACCTAGGAAGGCAAGTGACTAGTGAGGATGTCTCAAACTCGACACAAGAAACAGATAAATGTCATGTTCAAGAGTGACATGTTGCCTTTATAAAATACAAGAGAAGATCACTTTCACTTTTTCCCCCACCATTTCTGGCGAGTACCCCATATATTTTTTATTGCAAGCTTGTAGGAGATATCATATGTTTGCCGTATAAGTTCATCCTTTGGATGAATCCATCCTAGTAAGTTTTACGAGCCCTAGGAAGGAGAAACTTGACCTTGTCATGGTGACAATTCCTGTGTCATTTATGTTTTATGAGTCCGATGGAGGGGAAACTTGATATCTTTTTCATGTTTAGAGAGTTTGAAAAAGAGGTGGAAAAGAAAACTCCAAAGGTCCCTTTTCATAAATCGTCTCTTGAACCCGAAAAGGTAGAAAACAATATCCAAGAGAACCTCTTAGCCATGTTCGACTAAGGTATTCCTTTTTCGTACAGTAGTCTATCTCAGTCTGGAAAAGGGTTAAAATTATACTAAGTAGATGTCATTTCATTTACTTTAACACGTTCGAAACGATAAGTACTTGAAAATATGTTCACTTTTTGAGAGTCAGAAAAGAGCTTAAAGAGGACTCCTCTTGGAGGAATGAATGGTATAAAAAGGATAGCAACTGGTTCCAATTACGGTGGAACTACTCAAAACATGTAAAGGTCAAGAGGTTGGCTAATAAGACCACTTATCACAGATGTTCCTCAGGCAAGGCTAAAACAATCAAGTGAAAGCTTATGATCGACCAAAGAGATGGTGACGATGGAATGAAAAAACCAAGGCTCATCTAGCAAAAACGGGCTGATAAAGATGGCAATCACGAGAGGTAAAGTGAGAATGGTTTCATTTTTACACAATATTGAAACATGGGAAACTATTCTTGAGTATACTTGAAGATGTTTTCATTTTTTCACATGCTTGAAACAAAAACAAACTATGCTTGGGTTTGGTTTCATTTTTACACAAGCTTGAAACAAATATAAACTATGCTTGAGATAAGTCTTCACGCCCTCGACATAAAGACTCAATTCGAGGTACATGCCCCCCAAGCTTCATTTCATTCACCTAAATAGACTACTAGTTACTAACAGGTGGATGGAATGAAGGTTTACTTATGAGATCAAGTGAAAGATTTGACTGGGATTTTACAAGATATAATCAAAGACTCAAATTGGAAGGGGATTTGTTTAATTTTTTAATGAGCTTGACACAGGAAAATAACCATGATCACGATGCCTTGTTTCATTTTTTAACGAGCTTGATATAGGAAAAGAACTCTTCTCATGACCCTTGTTCCATTTTTTAACGATCTTGACACAAGACAAGGAACTCTGCTCCAAGATCTTTACCATAGACCAAAAGAGTCCATGGCTTCCAAGAGGTTCTCATCAGATGGGAGAACAACACTATGGAAGGGATACATGTCCACGAATCCAATGGAAAAATCAGGCTCCAATTCCCCCAGTACATGGCGTACTACATCATGTACTAGATCATCAGTAGATGTGGGCATGGAACAGGTGGCCACGTAATTAACCTGTGGTGGGGGTGATACCACTTGCATATAAGAAACATTTAGGGATGACAGTTGTTTGGGAGTTGATTCAAGACCAATGAATGTAAGCTGATTAATGATCACAATTATTCCTTCATGTGGGAAACACATGACACAAAAGAGAGAAGAGACAAGAGCTCCCATGACATAAACATAGTCACGACCAAGGAGTAGATTAAAAGCCAACGAGCCTTGGAAAATCATCACATCTACATAGACAGCCTTTCCTCCCAAAGTAATAGGCAACTTAGGAAGGATCCCTAATGGTTGACTATTCCTCTATTAAAACCTAACAAATTCTAGGTGACGGGGACAAGCTACAGAGAACCTAAATCTTGCCAAGCAGTTGAGGACAAAACACTAACAAATGCACCTTCATCTATGGCTATGCTCGGTACGACCATATTATAAGCATGTACTGTAATCTGGAAAGGCACATAAGACAGAAGGAGATATCCTATCAGTCGAATAAAATAAAAAGAAGTGACTAAACTACTTAGAGGGGGTATCGTTGGAATGTAAGAGCTTCCCTCTTGTGCTATGAGAACATGAGAACTACTCTCATGCACCTAAGGAATGAGAGGATTTCCTTCCAGTTCATTCAAAACTGAAGAAACCAGAAGAACCTGTGTGGTATGGGGTTCACTCTCTATCGGAAAGGTACAGTTAACTGAAGGTGGAGTAAGGTCTACCATTTTCTCAACCAGTGATTGGTTGAGAACAGACTCACGAGAATCACTTTCAGAGAGAGCAGGGTTGACCAAAGATGAATTTTGATCAATCATTAACTAGTGGAGGATCAGGGGAAAACTTTCGATAATTAGCTAAAAGACAGGGCTGGGAAGGAGTAAGGTTTTCCAACTCTTTGGAAGCTTCATCTATAAGAGGACAAAGGTGAATGGGATGATTACTTTCACACAACTTATAGGGAAATTTTAATTTTCCCTTTTTCCCATGAGCTTTACTATTACTAGTTGAGGGTTTTTCACCAACATGAACTCTAGAGGTTGATGAAAAAGGTCGATGTGAACCTGCAGACCAAACTTCTAAGCCTTTGGGAATACTAGGACAATTTCTAAGAAGGTGGTCACCCTTACATAACATGCAAAGGAATTTCACTTTCTAGGGTTGATTGGAAGTGTTTTTTTACAACAGTTACATCCATAGCAATGGATTTTTGGTTCCCCCCTTGCTTATTTTTCTTCTTCTTCTTAGCTTCTTGGTTACTAGAATCCATAATTTCACTAGGCGAAGAGGAAGAACAGGGTGAAGAAATAGGTGAAGAAGGCAAGGGGTCAACTTTAGGATCAACATGAGGTTGATGTTGTTCAGGTGGAGGAGAACTTTGTTGAAACGCAGTTTGGACACTTGGAATCATCGAGGTCGAAAATAACCAAACTGGCAAACCAATGGTCAATCTAGGAAGGGACAATGTTCCCATATAGGGAGCACTGGTATTTCCAAAAGAAGGAAAAGGACTAGGATTCCTGTCAGAGGAGTTTCCTTGAATGGTAGACTCAGGAAATGTTTCCATTAGTATCAACATAATATCTACTAAGGAGGATTTCCACATGAAGGATGTTTTTCCGCGGTCAATTAATTGATTTTAGAAATAAAAAATACAAAATAAAGAAAGGGGTAAGCTAGGCAAAAGGGTTTACCAAGTATCTGTGAACTGCTATATACACCTTAGCCGAAACCAAGGACTTAATGTATGTCGGCCAATATCTTGAATGTTGTGTTCGGTGTATCATGTCTACAAGGTAGCTGACTCGGTTAACTGTGGCTAAAGGATAACAACCTAGTGGGGTCTCTCAATATATACACAACGGTACGAGGAGCACAAGTCCATGTTAGCATTGTCTAATGCATAACCATTTGATGAGAGCATTTCCATATACTTTCCATACATGGAGCGCCTCTGATATACCCGAGAGTACTGGAGAACGATCCTATATATTTCCGTAAGTGGATGGAGATTTCACCCTGTTAAGAAACTAGCTCACAAAAGGATAGAAAAGATAGATCAACGACTTAAAAATCAGCCACTTCGAGGGGGCAACCTCCTTTACATTACACAAATGAACAATTCTTTGATGATACAAAAGATAAGACCTCCTTTCTATATATAGGAGTTTAAGATGTCATAATATAATCAGATCCAACATAACTATAATAATGTAAGGGCACAAAATAACAATAATGGGCTTCTATGGGGCACAATAATAACAATATGGAGACTACATGGGCACAAAAATATAATAAAGGGGTTGCACTAGTAACAATAATGGGTTACACTAGTAGTATATGGAACTAACATGCCCCTCTCCTTCAAAAAGTGTTGTCCTCAACGCTTGAGTAGTTATGGATGCTTCTGTATAAAATTCACGTCCTTCCACGTGGAATCTTCAGCAGATAAGTTCTTCCACTTAATGAGATACTCTGAAATCGATCGATTTCGCAGCTGTCGGGTTCTTGTTTCCATGACTGCTTCAGTTTCAAATATGATTTTTCCTTCCTTGTCAAGTTTTGACAATATTGTTTGAACTGGGATCTTCTCACCTATAACCTTCTTTAAGCATGAAACATGGAAAACTGGGTGCACTCAGGAAGATGCAAGAAGCTTCAATTTGTATGCCATAGTACCAATGTTTTGTAACACCTTGTACGGACCATAATACTTTGGTGATGATTTATTATCCTTCTTAGCTTTCTTGAGGGACATTTGTTTGTATGGTTGTAGTCGTAGAAATATCCGGTCACCTACATCAAAACTTCTTTCACTATGATGTTGATCTGCATGTTGTTTCATTCTATTTTGCGCCAAAGTGAGGTTATCCTTTAAGAGTTTGAGAACTTGTTGTTGATGCTCGATGTGATCCTCCACTACTTGAACCTTATAATTTTCTTTTAAAGATGATGCGATGGACGGTGGATGATATCGATAAGATGACATAAATTGGGTCATTTTTGTTGCAGTATGGAAGGAAGTGTTATAGCACCATTCAGCCATAGGAAACCGCTTGACCCATTGTGTCTATTTATTAGATACAAAGCAACGAAGATATCCATCCAAACATTTGTTTACTATCACAATTTTCCCATCATATTCAGGATGATAAGATGAGCTATGAGCTAACTGAGTACCCAAATATTCCACCTCTTGTTCTCCAAAGAAACAATTGGAGCTTTTTTCATATAATTGTTTCTCCTCCAATAGTTTGAGAACCTTGTCAACATGTTGAACATGATCCTTCCAAGACTAGATCAGTATATTATGAAAAAATAATAGCACAATTTTTCTAAGTAAGGATTTGAAAATGGAATTCATCAAACCTTGAAATGTAGAAGGTGCATTGGTAAGGCCAAAAGGCATGACCAAAAATTCATAATGACCCTCATGAGTTCTAAATGTTGTTTTTGGAATGTCTTCAATCTTCATTCTGATTTGATGATATCATGAATGAAGATCCAACTTGGTGAAGTAAATTGCTCCATGTAATTCATCCAATAATTCATCAATGACAGGAATGGGAAAATTATCTTTAATATTAAGCTTATTGAGCTCCCTATAGCTCGCAAACATGTGCCATGATCCATCCTTCTTATGTAACAATACCACTGGAGTAGAGAAAGGACTTTGACTAGGTTGAATTATACCAACCTCTAGCATTTCTACAACCATATGTTCAATTTCACTCTTTTGGGCATATGGATATTTGTAAGGCTTGATATTTGGGGGAACACTTCCTGAAGTCAAATGAATAGCATGATCATGATCACGAATAGGTGGGAGGACTTTGGGATTCTCAAATACCTTGGAATGATTGTCCAGAACTTTTTGGAGATCTGGAGAAATAGATGATTTCGATGTGGGAACCTCTAGTGAACATAATTGTGCAATTTTTCCCTGTTGTTCTTTCTCTAGAAGATTTTTCATCCTATTAGAGTTGATTACCTTTCTTGGTTTCTTGCGATACCCCTTAATTCAACCTCCTTTCCTTCCCAAAAAAATTTCAAGAAAAGTTCTTGAAAATTAAAATCTATCATACCCAAAGATTGTAGCCATTGAACTCTTAGTACAACATCCGCACCACCCATTGGAATGGAAAGAATTGGACTATTCAAGACATATTCTCCCATGGATAGCTTGATATTATGGCACTTTACAGAGAAATTTATGGTTCCTCCATTTGCAACCATTACTTGACACTTTGGCGTTGGATATAGGAAGAAATTCAATTCCTTGGCTATCTTACAATGAATAAAATTATAGGTACTACCCAAATCAATCAACATTGTTACCTTTTTCTTCTTGATATGCCCTTCTATTTTGAGAGTTTGAGGAGTGGTAATTCCTGTCAATGCATTACAAGATATGGTCAGATTCATTTCTTGTTTCTCTGGGATTGGTTCCTGGTGTATATCCTCTTCTTTTGACGTTTCTTGTTTCTTTTCTTACTCCTCTTCCCCATTTATGTAAATTAATCTCTTCTCAGCACACTTATGACCTTTAGTGTATTTTCTATCGCAATTGTTCTTGCTCCTCTTCCCCATTTATGTAAATTAATTTCTTCTTAGCACACTTATGACCTTTAATGTATTTTCTATCACAATTGTAACAAATCCCTTTTGCTCTTTTTTCTTCCAATTGTTATGGTCTCAACCTTGTATGTGGTGAAAGGCTAGGAGCAACAACACTTCCATCTTTATAGTTATGAGTGGTAGGCTTCCTTGTTGCCATAATTTTGCTTTCAATTTTTCTTGCCAACCTGTATCCCTTCTCCAATGAATCAGGTTCCCAAAGGCGAACCTCCTATTGAATGTTATCCTTTAAAGTCCTTATGAAGACATCAATCCTCTCCTTCTTTGGAATATCATTTAACCTTATATTCAATTTTTGGAAGTCCTCAATGTGCTGCGCCATTGAACCCTTTTGTTTGAGATTTATCAATTGACTAAAGAAGGTGTTGCTCTTTGTATCCTTATAATGTGCTATCATTTCTTCCATGAAAGGTGACCAGGTGACAAGTGGTTTACAAGAACAAATCCCTTTATAACATAAAAATTGATTCGGTTCTAAATATAAAGATGCAATACGTACCTTTTGTAACAATTGCACATCATGTAGATCAAAATATTTCTCCATCTGTAGTATCCATGTTATGGGATCCTTGCCATCAAACTTCCTCATATCGATATTTGGAATAGGTGGGTCTTCAATCCAATGTTAGATTCTATGAAATCATGATTAACATTTAATTTTTTCTCATCATCAATTTCCTCTACTACCTTTTCGTCATTAGGAGGCCTTTCTTTTAGCAGCTTTGTCCCACCTTCCTTCAAACCTTCCATGTCTTTCTTAAAATATTCCATGCCTTTGTTCAAATCTAATTCCCTACCATCGATATTAGCTTCCATGGAAAATACAAAACTATTTATTTTAGATTCGATCACATTCTTCAAATCCTCCATCCAATTTTGCTTACTAGGTGTTTCTATCTTCTTGATTCGAGTCATTATTTTTTTTGCTTTTAGTAACTCGATCTTGAATCTATTGTATCTCTAAAATTCCAGATCTCCAAGGTCTGAAATTATTACCTACACTATCCCTCTGCGTCCTCTTTCCAATGCCACTAGTCTGATCGAAATTGGATTCTCCAATAAAGAGTTATGCCCAATCTCCAAGATGACCTGCTTATATACTTTTTAAGTAGAGCGAAATTGTATGAAGTTCCATGTGTTACTCTTTCAACCTTCATACCTGAAAATAATACATAGAAAAGTATAGTCCATCCTCATTCTGCAACTTCTTATCAAATTGCAATCTAATGCTCAGAGAGAAAGTTACGACGATTTTCCCAGGTCACTTGTTTGGGATGTAATTCGAGAGCCTGCAGAAACCCTAAATGTCTTGGACCGTATATCCAAAAATATAGCGAAAAAAGATTTGAAATTCGGGCCCAAGCTTCACAACGATTTTGGCTCAAATGTGTTTTAATTTCAGAGTCTGAACCTTCGTAGAAAAAAAATTATAGCAAAAATTCTACGATGACCTATTTGAGATGGAATTATGGAGCTTGCAAAAACCCTAACTTCCTCAGATCATATATCCGAAAATATAGTGAGACAAAATATGAAATTCAGACTCGAGGTTCAGAACAATTTCAGCTCAAATGGGTTTTTTTTTTTTCTTTTGAAACTTTGGAGAAACAAATTTATATCGAAAATTACACGATGACTTGTTTGGAGCAGCGAAACCCTAGAATCCAAAGCTTTGATACCAAATGTTAAGAAACTAGCTCACAAAAGATAAGAAAGATAGAACAAATACTTAAAAATCAACCACTTCGAGGGGGAAACCTCCTTTACATTACACAAATGAATTCTTCGATGATACAAAAGATAAGACCTCCTTTCTATATATAGGAGCCTAAGGGGTCATAATATAATCAGAGCCGACATAACTATAATAATGTAAGGGCACACAATAACAATAATGGGCTTCTATGGGGCACAATAATAACAATAGTGACTACATGGGAACAAAAATATAATAAGGGGGTTTCACTAATAACAATAATGGGTTACACTAGTAGTATAGGGACCTAAAACACCCCAAGGATACAATGTTGGAAAATAACGACAACTGCTAGGTTTATAGACGTCGAAACATGTCTCTAGCCTAGACCTCTAAATGCTTTCATTAAGTTCCAAATGCTCAGGTTATTTGAGTAAATTTTATTGTTTTTCTTGAATTATGTTTCAATTTTGGGCTAAAAAATATGTCACATGAATCCCAAAGATGCAACTATATGAGAAAATGAAAACTTTTCATTTCAATGAAAGCTAGACTAATCAAGGGAAGAAATTTAAATCAATAATGTATCAAACAACATGCCTTCCACTAGATTTCACTTTCGCTTTCCAAATTCAATACTCAAAAGTAAAATCAATTTCCACTTTTCACTATCCTAAATGCAACTTACCGAAAGAAAAATGATGTTTACTTTACTAAGATGCACTTATGTAGATGATGTTTTTCTTTACTTTTTGAAAGATCTAATGAAAATAAAGCACCGACTAAATAAAAATGAAGATTTTATTCAAATGCTCTAATGCAACTAATGCATCAACCAAATCAACACCAAATCTGATTCAAAAGCACCTAAATGAAAATATTTTCACTTTTCCTTTTGAACAAATGAATGATGCACTCTTTTTAGCTTGAAAATCAAACAATGTAATTTATGCTTTATTAAAAACAAAAATGATTTCCCAAATGCAAATAACCTAATGCAACTTGAAAAACAATTTTTGAAGTACAAGCTAAAATAAAAGCAAAATGATGTTTTTAATGATTTCCACAGAAAATAATACTCAATCAATCAACAAAACCAATAAGCAACAAGTGATGACCAATTGACTAGAAACCCTAGAACCCAATCATATTTCACTCCAAATCCAAGGAGACAAATTTTTTAAATTAATCAAGACAACTAGACAAAACATTGCCTAATCCGTACACAAAGGACAAGAAAAGAACTCAGACGCCAAGACACATTGGACTTTATGACAAAACCCTAAAAATTCTCACATTCAAGGACCAGTGCTACTTTATATAGTAAAACCCGTGCTGATAGGGTCATCAACAGTACTTTTGATAGAAAAACCCGTGCTAGAAACACTACTTTTCATAGCAAAACTCGTGCTGGTATTCATCGTGGGTAAACAATGAAAGAAAGAGTTTTTAGCGCGACTATACAGGTAAAAGAAAGTGTTGCCAGCGTGACTATTACTGATAAAACTCATACTGAGCGAGGAATATGGGAAAAAAAAACATATTTCCACAAGCACTCTAGACTTAGCACTCTAAGGTTGAAATCAATGATTGTGCAGACCTATACAAACTCAAACTAATTGGGAAGTCGATGGTTGGTCAAACTGATTAAGAGATCAATTAAGAAAAGAGGATGAAGAAGCTATAGCTTCCCCAGTGGAGTCACCATTTTTTGTGAAGGTCAATCCCTTCTATAGACATAGATGATCCCTCTAGCCCAATGAGTGGGTATAGCAACAAACTAAATAAACTAACATACACTTTCCTAGTTTATGTTTGACAAACACAGAGAGAAGGAGGAACCTACCTCGCTCTGATGCTAATCGCTCAATCCTTTTGAAGATGGATTTGATTATTTCGCTCCAGGTCTCACCCCTTACTTTTTCTTCACGTCTGAGTACCTACAAGAAAAATCAAAGAGAAATACAAGATACAAGAGCATATATGGCACACATCAAACATAAACTACTCAATAGATCAAGGAGTATTAAGCTAAAAGCATAAACATTTACACAATTATGGAAAGTGAACATCAAATGTATATATTAATGAGCTAAAAAGGGAAGCATACAACCTATGCCTTGATTTTGGAGACCTCCTTTTGGTGAATGTCCAAGTCCAAGAAAATACTCTTCAAGCACTCCTTCTCCAAGTTAGAATGGGTCGCATGTAAGCATAACCTCAGTATAGGAATGCAACAATTAATGACCAACCATTTGGGGTTGGAAGGGAGTGAATTTATAAGAAGGGAGAGGGAGTTAGGGATCCACAAAAGAGGGAGGAAGGTCCACATCTCAAGGGGAAAGCCCATGATTATAAGATCAAGAGGTCCAAACGGGAGAGCTCGACCATATAAAAAACAACCAATATCCAGCTCGTTGTTCTCGAAGGTTCTAGTGCACGAAGATTCTCCTCTAGTTTGGGAAAACCTTCTATAAGAGGTTCAGTGTAGGTTTTCATATCAAAATCCACACTGGCAGTGTTAGGGTAGAACATAACAACCTGCCATCAGCACGGTTAGGCAGTGTAGCAAAACGTGCTGACCCTAGAATTTAGGTTTTTAGTTACCATATTCAGAATGGATTCAGGGCAGTTTTCCTTTGATACTTATGGGAGGTTTTGGTCTGTATATCATGATATATATGCTGCAAAATTTTCAATGTTTTGGAAATTTGGGATATGGAACAGGAAGTGAACAGGAGGTGTGACAAAATATTGTGTAACAATGTGGTGGTGACATGGCATGATTGGTGGTTGATAGATGACATGGAAGTTGAAGTGGCATGATAGGTGGCATAAAGGTAGGGTGATGACATGATAGATGAGGTGGAAGGCTTAAGGATTCATTCCAAGAAGCTAGCTTGGTAAGGCTTCGTAGTGTTAAATAATTTTGACACTTTTTGTATTTTTAGCATCTAGAGGAAGAAATCCGTTTGACCATCCATAGGTCAGGTTAAGAAAGAGTTTGGTGGAGGAATTCATGACTAAAACCTAAAGCCCTTGATCAAGACCCAACATAGACTACAAGGCTTAACAAAATTATCTAGCCATCTAGCCAGATGGGTTGTAGTCTCATAGAGAATGAGAGAAGACACCAGATGTTAGATCTCCTAGATCTAGGTCTTAGCGTGGAGGTGTTATCTGCCATCCAACAATCGGGGGACATAGATGAGCAAGCAATTTTAGAACTAACTAGATGCCATATTACACGAGGAAAAGAAATATAAAATGTAGATGTAAGATATCAAATTTTAAGGTTTATCCCCCAATCCAACATGTGGTCATATGCGAAAATGAGAAAAAAGAAAAGGAGATTAAGTACTCTAGCACCATTGACTAATTCAAAGGTTGACGAGGCATTATGTGTTGATACAATTAAGTGAGGATTTCCATGGGTACAACCATGGATCTATACCCATGGTAAAGGAAGGATATAAACCATACAAGTAAAAGAGAAATAACTATAGATGTTGATGATGGCACGGTGAAGAAAGAAAAGGAGGATTAACACACAAGTCAGTTAATAAAAAGAAGAGCGATTAGAGGGTAAAAGAGTAGTAAATTATCAGTGAATACATGAGAAGAGTAGCGTGGGTAACATAGATGATGCATCCAGAAATTGCAGTTGTTGGTATGAGTACAAAGTGAAGAAAGGAAAGCGTTGAACAATTAAACAACAATGATTAGGGATCGATGTTCTTGGTAGGTGGGTACCTAATAAACTTTGGGGATAGGTGTCTCCAGTGGGCCGAAGCTTGAAAAATTAGAAAGGGGATAGGAATATCTTGCAAGTGGGTGCTAGAAAATATTGTAATTATAGATGGGTGGTTACAATAATCAATTAAGGACAAGAAGAATTGTTTGTGGTTTTCTCCCTTTATGGGTTTCCACGTTAAACCTTTGGTGTTATATGTGTTCATTTAATTATGTGATGTCTTTTTCAGTTTATTTTATAAATGAATAAGAAATAAGGATTTAAGTGAAAGTTTCATTTCTTAGTATTCAACAATTAACACATTTATGGTTGCTTATTCTGTCGGGGCCAAAACAAACCTAGGGGGTTGCAAAGCCAAAGATTATTTGAGGGAACCCATAGAAGACTAAGAAACAAAAAAAATCAATTTCCAGGCCAAATTGGGCATTTGGGTCGGATGACATCAACATAACATCATAAACCAGAGGGACTAACATCATCATGATGCTTTGCATCGTATGACATCAACCGAGCTTAATTGGAAGGACTGCTTACATCATTTGAGCATCACCAAAGGGATGAGCATATGTTAACATGATGCAAGTAAGAAGGAGTTGCAGGAGTGTAATATCCAACAATTAAAAAGGACCAGTGATTTACGATAGATATCCCACTGCATCACTAATTTACATGAGGTTTACCTCTCAAATGTGGTGCGGCCAAAACTTCCTGGGGAGACATGGTGGGCCGCTAGTGGCTGTGCATACCCCAAGGTGATGAACTAGACCACCCTCCCCACCATGGGAAAATCTCTAGTGGGGGGTCAAAACCACCTTGCCGGTAGAGGTTCCACATCATCACCTATTTTCGCTGTTGTCAAATAGAGAATAACACGCAACCTCCATGCCACCATGGAAGACCTGTCAACATGCCAAGTTAGTCGTTGCCTACATTAGCCGGGTATGTAATAATCCTCCATGTCATTAAGGCTAAAGCCAATCATAGGTTTCCACGTGGTCTATGTGCTAGCAACATGACACATTAATATGCCACGTCAACCTACCATCTCAACATGATGATGTCATCAACTCTGTACAGGTCATCCTCTCACATCCAATAAGACTATGACATGTGTTAGCTCTATGCTACATCATCCTCACCATCGACTCATGATAATGTTAGCATGATTTTAGCATGAAATCATATCAACCAATCACAAAGTGACATGTGGCATGCTTGAAAGGATTTTTTTTTATAAAAAAATAGAATAGGGCACCTTTCTCACCATTTTCATAAAAAAAATTTCACACGACAATAGGAATTGAGCAACTTAACCCAATGAGCTCTCCACTATGCCCTTTCATCCACCAAAAATGAAGCACACCCTCTTCCTTGATGCCCTCATTACGTTAGGACCATGCCATATGACAATACGTTCTAGCCCTTTCTATGAGAAACTAGGGTGACCTACGCAAACTCAAAATCATTATAACCTTCGATTGGAGCCACATCTATCAAAACTAACAAAAACCCGCTTGATCGTTTGACCTCCACTACCACGTCAAACTCAACATTTCACATAGTCTAGCATTAATGTCTTCTCCAACAATGGGGAAGCCACATGAAGAAGAGCTCACAAAATGCCCAAGCTAAGATCCAAGATCCTAGCTTGAGCACTATAGACATGTATAATGGAATTCACCAGGTATATTCAAATGTAAAAGTATGCTTAGACTTGGACAACTTGTTCAATAGAAATCTAGTGAAGGCAAGTGTACCTCAAATTTATGAATTTCTATAGATCGTAACTTGGTTAGTACCACACTACAATTTTGAAATTAGAACAATTCTATCCACTACAAGATCTAAATTAGTGCTATCAACAACTCCTAAAGAAATAACAACAATATTATGTTTCCTAGACCAGATCAATATGTAGAAGCTGGATGTGGCCATACTGCCAGGATATTCGAATGATCTCATTGATGAACAAAGTAAAAAGGTACTAATAGATCATGCATCAAAAAGAGTAGTGGCTCCCATAGGTCCTCCACCCTACTCCATAGTAAATTTCTTTGAACAATCCAAAATAACCATTTCCATGATCACTTAGACCTTGGAAATGGACCATGATATAGAAATTGATGAAAACGTGTTGGGTTTCCTAGTAGCTTTGTTCCACCCTGACACCACAACCTGTTCCATGTTTGATTACCCATAGTACATATTCGATGCCATCCATCATCAATTCATGAATTTCTGGTCAACAAATGCATTTTGATACCAATCATACATTGTCTACCTCTTCATGCACTAGAATTATAGTTCCCTAGAATACCTAGCCACTAGGTTAGCTTATTCATATAATGTCATGCTTCCCACTATTGAATGGATGCCTTCTGTAATGAGGAATCCAAACAACATGGGAATCTTGTACTATATTCAATATTTTATGTCAGTGTTTTAACAACTCATCCATGAGCATCCCCTGCCTAGATGCATCCAAGAAATGAAGGATATGAAAGATATATAGAAAATAGGATACTAGTATCTCCTAAAGTACTACAAAGTAATAAGAGTTTATTGTTTCCAAGAGAATCCATTTTTTCTACCAAGCTTCCTCACACTTAGAATATTTGCAATGGCATTTACTAGACAAATATTTATCAATGACTGGGTGTATTTTTCATCAAGGAAGTTAGAAATCACATTCCATTTTCAATAAGAGATTGTCCATTCATAAAAAAACTAGGAAAGCTCAAGATAAAGTGCAAAATATGCTAGAAGAATTGCACTTCGCACAAGGATCATAATGGGTATGTGATCCCCTAGATGTGATTTATAATAAGAGAAAATATAAGGACATAGATGCACATGGGCATCAATAAATAACTATCTTGGAGTAAACAACCAACAAGTTGACTTTTGAAGGAGTTAGAGAAGTACTCCTCCCGGTGTAGCCATAAACCTCTAGGTTGCCTGGCACCAAGCAGACTGGTACCGATGACATGGAGATAGACTAGGAGGGAGATTCTAGCTCCAAGAAGCCTATAATAGAGGAGATATAATGAGATGATGAAGAAGAAGAGAACCTAGATAAATCTCTGATACTAACTGTAGGTACTACAATAGGCCCATCAAGTAAGCCTACAATACCTCAAGTTCCACCAATCATGGTGCAACATTCGTCAACAACCTTGACATCCTCAAAGGCCATGGACACCTATGACATCCATATTGGCCGAGAGCCATCCTCACTCATTGTAGAATTTGAGGATATAGCCAAAAGGTTCAAGAAAGAGAGGAAGAGGTAATTTCAAATAAGAAATACATGAGAAATGGTAGACACTTGACTGCTTAGTGTTTTGGATTATAAATAAGATAAATTGAACTTGATAGCCTTAAAATCTAAATACAAAGAAGTCAGCTCTGCCAAGGATTATGAAGCCACTTAGATCACCTTGGATCTAACATAGTTACCTTTTGCTAACACATACAATTTGTCCAAAGCCTTAAATGAAGTCACTCACAGTGAGACTCAAAAGGCTCACTCCTCACTTAAAATGTTGAGGGAAGATTACAATAGAGTAGGGAAGAATTTGAGAAAGATGAAAGTGGCAACCGAGGCAAGGATGATGAAAATTGAGGCCTTGGAAAAAGTGATTCTAGAAATGGCCATCACTCAAGACCAATTCAAGGAAATGAAGAAGGTATTGATGAGAAATGCAAAGAGATCAAGCTCCAAAGATGGTAGGGAAGATGGGAGGCATATCTAATACAAATAATGGAGCTAATGGGAGTTGAAAAGCAAAAGGCATAATTGTTCAAGAAATTGTATACGACCACCTAATAGGCTCAAAAGTACAAGGATCAGGTTCTATTACTGAAATAAGAAGTCGTAGATTTGAAAGAGAGAGTGTTATCATATATATTCTAGCAAAGCATCTAGCCAAATCTATAGAAAACATGCTAATGAATGTTGAAATAAAAAAATTGATAACCTTGTTAGCTAACATGGATGAGGAATTAGAGAAGAAAAAAAGGAGATTGAAGAGTTGTACAAATGAGCTAAAGAATGAGAGAGGCCATATGACTGAATCAAACAATAGTTGGATGCTATACGAAAGAATCACACCTCTAGGGCCAATATAAAAGTGACTTATCATACCATTAGGATAATATCACTAAGGATATAGTGAATGAATAAAGCTGAGAAAAAATCCAACTATTACAAGAAAAATGGTCATTGGTCCTAGAGGCTAGAGGAGAAGCGGAAATCCTTAAAAATAAATTGGAGGCAAACCCAAAATAGTGCAAGTTTCTAATTCAATTCATAGAGATGAGAACAAAGAAATATCTATCAATCAAAGATAGGGACTTTCTCATCTAGAAACACAACATAGTTTTTTAAAAAAAGAACCTCATAAAACTAATGGAAAAGAAGGAAAAGGAAATATTAGATATAGTGGTAGGGACCATGGAAAGATTGGAGCCATTAGTTAGGAGAGGCCTACCCAATTTTATCGACAAAAGTGGGATAGTCATGCACAAAGAGGACTACCATATTACCTTGGTCACAATTGGGAACAACCCCACGTTGTTTGAAAGGGAAGGGAATACAATGGTAAAAAAGGATATCACCATCCACCTGCAAACCTTCTTTTACATAATGTTCAAAGTAAATATCTTCAAGGGTTTACATCCAATTGAATATTAATTTTCTACTAATTTGGTAGACGTAATTAAAATGAAATGAAACCGCAAGTGTCCCTTGACGAAAGATTGGAGCTTGATATCACAATACATAGTTGCATCACAAAAGTGGTTTCTGAAGGAAATAAAGAAGATAACAACACCAAAAACATTGAATTTAACTCAAAGGACACCATCAACATCAAAAATAGAGATAAAACATGCACCTCAGTAGTCCATACAATCATTTGATGAGTCACCCTCACCTACGGAGTTCGTACATCCCTCCAAACAGTAGGTATAAGAGTGAGAAGGAAGGAGGGCCCCACCCTGACAATTATAAATTTCTAGAAGCATTGAATTACAAACTTCTAAATTGTGAGTTACGAAACAACATAGTGGTTTCTTGATACCACTAGTGGTTTAGGGTTAGGGTCCTAGGGTGTCATGTCCTATATATATAGCCATTTTGATTAAATGGGGGGCAGGGGGGTTATTTTTAGGTAAGGAAATTCTTCCAAAATTTTTGGTAAAAGTTGTTGGGCTTGTAAGCTAGTTCTATTGTAAGGACCGGGATTCTGAAGTACATGATGGGCTGCAATAATATTCTCATGTTAACATGTAATTATGCACCTCTTGTGTAATTTGAATATGAAATTTTAATTAATGCAAGCACAATTTTTTCAGGGAATCTCTTGGTGATACATCTTGTTGTATGAATGGAATGATTATATGTTGTATGAGATAAGGATAATTAAATCAGTTTGATTTTTCATCTTATTTTGTGATATGAATTAAGGTCATATAGAGCATTCATAGAAATCCTAATGAAATATCACATGGGTTTGGAGTTATAAGTGAAAATTCATTTTATTTTTGTGTTAAAATGATGGATTCTTAAGTACCCAACCATATTCTTGTCATTCCATTTAATTTCTCAATTTTGCAAATATATCCATAAACTTTATATCTAACCCAAAGTATATGAATGCCCTAGTTTGAAAATATTTGGTAGAATTAAAACCCACAAGAATTTTCCAAAAGCCTTAGTAGATATTACCTACATAATTTCCTGAAAGAATAAAAAAAAAAAACCCAAAAATTGAGAAGCATCAGATGTTCCCAGTGTTGGCATCGTAACACAACAGAATGTGACTCTAGGGCCATAACATCTCCTAGCACCATTGTCAAAGATTGGAATTTGAAGAAATTCCCTGGGCATAATGACAATTCCCTTATATTTTGAGGGTGGACAAAATATGATTCTATCAACTATGTTTTCCAGTTGGCGACTAAACTGCCATTTTCTCCAAATTACACAAAACCATCAAGTCCATTGTCCATATTAACAAATTCCTGAATTCCCGAATTCATGATTCCATTAATTTTGCAATCACATTCTGGCTTATGCAAGGAGGCACACCGGTAATAAACCAGATCCTAACCTACCACCTTTGGTCCCTAACACTGAACATTTTTTCTACTAGTATAATCAAAGAAACAAGACTTTTTGGGTAAAACCCTCACAAGCTATTACATCTACCTCAGTCCCCCATTCCTTTCCTAACATAACTCCTTCATCTTGTCATTCAAAGACACCTAAGATCAAACCATATTTTCCACACCCAACACAAGGACAACTAGAGTCACATAGTGCTTCTCCTACACTGAGAACTACACCCAGATCTAATCCTAGACCAACAAATGCAACAAGAACCATAATATAATATACTACAAGAAATCTCATTCTACAACACATCATGGTAGGGAAAGGTCCACACCATAATCAATAGGATCCTCCTAATCAATTTTTGTCCTAGGTGGCTGTCTGTTATGCACCTTTAACCTTGCCTCATGTCTTACATGATATGTCTAAGAACTATCTGAAATTGGTTCCTAAATTCAATTGGGAAAGGAGAAGGACTACTGAGGAGAACATCAATGTTTTTCAATATTTTACTAATAACTTCAAGGTGGAAGAAGAAGATTGGTTTATGAGAATTTCCATGTAGACCCTAGAGGGAGATGTGCGAAAATGGTTTTGTACCCTTCCTCCTCATTCTCTAAACTCATGGGATGATTTGGAAAGATAATTTCATCAATAGTGGGGTGAGAAGAATGCTTTTGAATATTACCTCACAAAATTCTTAGCAGTAAAGAAGAAACCTTTAAGTAATGTGGAGGAATTCACTAAGATATTTAACAAGGTGTACAACAATATCCCAAATGACATAAAACCTACACCCACCAATACCATGGTGAACTGTGCCATAGCCTTTGAGCCATATTTTTCCATTTTGATGAGAGAGATAAGACCCACAACCCTATCAAATATGCAATCTAGCATTGTGGCTGTAGAATGAAACCTTACTTTTGCTAAAAAATGAAAGAGAATTAAGAAAGGAGACGAGGATCATTTCATAGAGAAAGAAAAGGATAAAGGCAAGAAGAAAGTGAAGGATGATCCCAACAATCCATCATACAATAAAGATGCAACATAAACTAAGATTAAGGATATGACTAGGGTAATAAGGAATTTATCCAATAAGGTAGCCATATTGGAGACTGAAGGACTGACAAAAATCAGATGCCACCACCCTAGAATCTTAATTTTATCCATATGTCGTTCAACCCACAATTGATGCATAGATAAAGGTGGTATGGTGATTAATAAATCCAACACCCATTCAGAAGGGAGTTGAATGTACAGATGGATGGTTCTTGTGATGATCGCAATCAGAATGAGGACATAAATTAGATGGAAGATCAAGAAAGGCTACATTCCATATCACATAAGTTGATTATGAAAATTACCTAGCATTACATGAGGTGTATGATCTATAGGATGATTATGGAATCTATACTTCTTAGTACCAACATGTCACATATACAATAATGGAAAAATTCCAAAGGAAATATGATCTTCATCCTAGATCGGTCAGACTGATTGGAGGAGAACATCAACCTAAAGTTGTTGCGTCCCAGTTTGGTCCTAAAACATCCTAGCCTACCAACCAACACCCTTCCAATGATATGAAGAATCAACAAGAACCCTCATATCAAAGGAAGACACCTAACTAGAATTATAATCCTATCCCAAATAAGGTAGTGAGGAGACCACAAGGACCCTTACCAGATAGTTCACAACCTGAACCAACCAAAGAAAATTAAAAAACCATAGTTCCTTTGTTCAACATAGAACATGAGCAACCCCAAGAGTTAGCTCAATCGGTCAAATCAGTGCCTCACCAATCGGGAGCTCACAGGGTCAATTCCCGAAAGCTCTTGGGGTTAGGTCAGTAAATAGGCTAAGAGGTGTTGATCCCCTTCGAGTGGGGTCCACTTAGTGTTAAACAACCCTGGATGTAGCGGCTACCTAGTGACCACGGGTATCCGTGAACCAAAAGTGAAAAAAAAAACATAGAACATGAGTTAAACAAAATAAATTTTTCAGTCCCCTTATTGGAACTACCTCAAAACTCAATGTATTCAGTCTAATATAAAGAAGTTCATAAATCCCACTGAGCCACAATATTATAGTTATACCCTGAATATTCAAGAAGGCTTCCCTTCCATGATATGTGTCCTGCACATGGAATATCAAGAAGATAACAACACACCATTCTATCTTAACCTAAACATCCATAAAAAACTTCTTCACAATTGTATGATTGGTTAAGGGGTGTCTCACAACTTCATTCCCAAGTCATTCATGTTGGATATGGGCCTAGAAATCACTAAACTTACCGTTATCTCTCTTCATTTGATTCTATAAGAGTAAAGTGTCTAGGTATCATAAAAAATTTAGTGATATCCCTCACCCAAATCACCACCAGAAGTATAGTCATGGATATTGTCGTAGCTGACATTCCAGTTAGTTATGACATGTTACTTTCCAAATATTGGGCCGAGAAGTTGGGTGCAACATTGAAGATGGACCTATCACATTTAATCATACCTACATTTGGAGGTCAAGACAAAAGGTCTTTCAAGGACTCCAAATTCCAGTATGGTGTGAGTAATGCTAAAAAGTCCAAGAATCAACCTGTGTATGCAGTAGAAGAGTCCATGGGTTGTTACAACTTGTTCATGGATCCAAAAATGATAGCAGGAGTTGATGAATACCCAAAAAAGATTGAATAGGTATAGAACCCACATGCATTGTGGAATTTATTCTTTGATGGAGCATACTTGAAGGAATGAATAGGAGCATGAGTGCTTTTATTTCCTCCCATAGGTAAAAGCATGTCACTATCATTCAACCTAGAATTTGGTGCCACAAACAATGTTGTTTAATATGAGGAATTAATTCTAGGATTAGAAACAATGAAGAAGATCAAAGAAATGAACACAACAATGTTTGGTGATTCCAAACTAGTAGTGTTTCAGATAAGAAGTGTAGAAATTTAATAGAAATTCCAACTACTCAAGATTTCAAACTGAAAAAAAAGAGACACAATTCTACTCTACTGATAAGTGGAATGAAATTCACAATTTATAACAACATGCATAGACATGCAATAAGAAAAACCACAAATACATAGTGATTTATAGGGGAACCAACTGGGAAAAAAAACCCTCAAGTATCTTTGTATTAATAAATTGAATAGAGAAACTATTACAATTGCTAGCTCCATCTCTGAGCTTAACTTGAAAAAGAATAATTGCTCTCTCTACTCAATTAGAAACTCTGGACAACACTTAGCTGATTATTTTCTCACCAAGCCTCCTATTTCCTTGCACAAATCTGAGAAATTAGCCCCTATTATTTAGGAATTTCCTCGAAATTTATTGCGTAATTCCCAAGGATTTATCTTCTAACTCATGCAACACCTATACACTCAAAACTGGTCTAAAATTGATGTTACACTACCTTGTTGTCTCCACTTCAGTTGAGGAACTAAAATTCCTTGTATGTATTAGCTATTTTGGGTTGATTTATCACTTAACTGGAATATCTATAAGTTAGACTGTTGTCCCACTGCACAACTAAACTTCAACTGACTCTATCAATAGTTAGAGGTCAGTTAATTGAATACAACTAAAAATCACTGATCTCAATTACTAAAATTTAGCAATCACACATTCATAACTAAATTCCAATCCCTCTAACTCGAATTTACTGAGATAATTGAGTGACAAGAGCAATGTAACACTAGCTAATTGCCTCCAAGTTGTCCTGCTTATGTGGAAATTCGATTTACTCAATTTGACTAAGTCTAAAGTCAAATTGAGCATTTCTTGCTACATTTTTTGAACACTCCCTCTTAGCAAGAAAGGGATTTTTCACCACCCCTTATCTTGCACCTGTGGAATTTGAATTTACCTCTTGACAATGCATTTGTCAAGATGTCATCATCTTTCTCCTCGGTTTGATGTACTGTAGAAAAATAATTCTACTGTACACAATCCCACAAATGATGATACCATATATCGATGTGCTTGGACCTATCATGAAATATTGGATTCTCAGAGAGATTAATGTAACTATGATTATCATAATATATGATTTCCAGATCCATCTCTTGACTGAAAAGCCCCATAAGTATTTTCCTCATCCATATGGCCTCACATGCTGCTTGACTTGCAACCATGCATTCAACATCTGCTGAGTTGAGCGCCACAAACCTCTGCTTCCTTCTATACCAAGAAATAGTTGCAGACCCAACACTAAAGATAACACCTGAAGTAATTTTCCTTTCTAATGGACTCCTGCTCAATCTACATCGGTGAAGTCTTGAAGCTTCAATCCCTCTATCCTCCTGTACCATAATCCATACTCGGTAGTGCCTCTAAGGTACCGTAATACATTCTTTGATGCCTTCTAATACAACTTGTAGGCCTCACCATAACTTGACTAAAATGGTTTGCTGCATAGCACATGTCGGGTATTGTGTTCACAAGATAAATCTAAGACCCCATAAGATGCATGTAAATGGTAGCATCAACCTCTTCATTTGAAGTTGTATTCTCCTTCCTTTAGTTTGTTGCCAGAGGTGTGTCCATGGGCTTACAATTCTCCATGTGAAATATCTGAAGTATTTCAGGGGCATACTTCCCTTGAGACACAAACAATTCACCATCACCTTGCCATACTTCTAAACTGAGGAAGTAGTGCATGAGGCCCATGTATTTCATCTCAAATTCCCTAGCAAGATCCCCTTTACATGAGTGGATCAACTACTCATCACCTGTCAATATCAAATCATCATTATACAAAACACGAATAAGCAACTTACCTTCTACCACAATGTGGTAGAGTTTTGCATCTGGTTCATGTTTGGTGAATCCCAATCCACTAAGATAACTTTCGGTCCGAGTGTACCATGCCCATGGCACCTATTTGATACCACACAATGCTCTCTTGAGTCTGCACACATGCAACTCTCGATCATATGTCTAAAATCCTTCTGGATGCTCTACGTAAATTTCCTCCTCAACAACACCTTTGAGAAAGGAAATCTTCACATCCATATGGTGGATTTTCCACCCCATCTGTGTAGCCAATGATAGAATAATTTTTATTAAGGAATACCTTGCAACTGGTGCAAAAGTTCCTCACAGTCCACTCTCTCTATCTTAGAGAATTCTTTGGCACAAATCTGGCCTTGTAATTCTCGATGCTCTCATCAGCTGCATGCTTCACTTTGTAGATCCATCTCAAACCAACCACTGATTTCCCTTCTAGTATCAACCCCACCTCCCATACATTATTCTTCATGACATATTTTTATTCTTCCACCATTAACCCAAATAGTTTGAGAAATGACTTCCTAAAATGAGGAAGGATCAATCTTAATGAGCTTGGTCATGAGATCCATGTAAATAGTGTACCTATAAGGTGACCTCCTTTGCCTTCACTATGATGTGGTGGCTCCCACATTTTCTCGTGCATCTTGAAACAATCTATCAACTTCTTTGGTTCTCTTTATCCCATATATGGAATATTTTGGTTGAGTGGGTGCCTCCACTCTGCCTCCTGTCTTCTCCACTATATTTGGTTTCTCCACAACCTCCTGAATATCATTGTAAGGCTCATCATTTAGAGTTATAAGTTCTTGCTTCGGTGGGATACTCAACTCTCGTTCCAAAGAGCATCTCATAGCCTTCTCCTCATTGAGCTTAACATCTCTCCTCACAACTGTCATCCTTAGTGAAGGTAGATACAACCGACAACTGTGCGAAGTTTCGATGTATCCTAAAAAAAATCCTAACTCTATTGTAGGATCAAGTTTCTTCCTTGAATCCTAGGAGACATGACAATAAACTGAAGCTCCAAAATTCTGAAATGGGACACATCATGATTTCTCCCAAAGAAATATTCCTCCGTGTGATCATGCCAAGTATTCTATGAGGACTTTGGTTCTACAAGTATACCGTGGTGTTGCATGCTTCTTCCCATATATATAATGACATCCCCTAATCATGCAACATGGCCTTCACTGCTCCCACTATTCATATGTTCTTCCTTTCAACTACCCCATTCTACTGTGGGTTATGGGGTGCTATCTGTTCTCTTCGAATACCTTATTTAGCACAAAAATCCTTGAAGTAATGCAAAACAAATTCACCTCCATTGTCACTCCTAAGAGCCTTCACCTTCTTCCCAATATCATTCTTAACTAATTCCTTGAATTCAAATTTTTTTGAGAAATCTTCACCCTTCTTCCACATGAAGAAGATCCTACATTTTCTAAAGAAATCATCAATAAAAATAATTTTATGTGGAGGTTGTATAAAAGGGTCCAAAAACATCAGAGTGGACTCACTCCACGATTGCATCTGTTCTGCTATCTTAGTCATCGAATGTGGACTTGACATATTTCCCTAATGTGTAACCCTTGTAAACATCTTGCTAGTCAAGGGAGCCTTTAAGGAGACCGATGGTAATTTGATGCATGAGTTTTAAGGCACCATGGTGTAGATGATCCAACCTCATGTTCCAGAGTTCTCTAAAATCTCAAATCTGCACCTTTTCAGCATTACTGTTAAATGTAGTGCAATATCTGCCTTCTAGTTTGTATAGGTTCTTCATTGGAACCATGATTTGATTCACTTCCCCAGTAGCTATGTATCTCAGAAAGGCTTTCCCTTTTCTGAAAATAACATCATAGCCAAAATCCTCCAATACTGCTACAAATATAGGTTCTTCTTCAACCCAGGTACAAACATAACATATTTGAGGTGAAGAGGAGACACTTTCTCCGTCTCAAAGGTGACAATACCAATTTCTGTAGCATTGTACCTCCCATCATCCCCCATTTCGATATGCATATGAATATTCTTCATTAGAGGAATTTTGAGGTCTAAAAATGGGCCTCCTAAGAAAAATGTAAAACCAAAATAGAATTTATAAGAACCAATAGGATTCAATATGATGATGTCAACCATTTGGGATGATTCACCATTTTTGGAGTAAAAAAGTAAAAAAGATTAAAAATTAATAAAATAATAAAAACTACTTTTACCAGTAGTATTTTAAACTTATCTCCCTAATGTTTTAGTCAAATTTCAAGTGGGAGTACTCGTTAGATGAAAATTTTGATTCCTCATCCAAAGAGTACCCATGTTGCATACTTTTGATGGACCCTGTTACACAAAAAATGAGAAATACATGAAAAATGTGATTGCAATCACATTTTTTCATGCGTTTCTCATTTTTTGTGTAGCATGGTCTATAGAAAGTATGCAACATGGGTACTCGGATGAGGAATCAAATTCTTCATCCAACGAGTGTTCCTGCTCGAAATTTGTGTAAACCCATAGGGAGAAAAGTTGAAAATATGAGTTGAAAAAGTAGTTTTTCTTTTTTCCCTCTAAAATTTGATGATATAATCTAATCTTATTTTATTATATCCACTATTGTTTTATAATTTCCTTAGGAGGCCCATTTTAGACCTCAAAGTTCCCCTAGTTCTCCTTTGAAAAACTCCTTGCACCCTGTCATATGGAACAAGGCACCAGAATCAAGGTACCACACACTCTCCATAACAATGATAGCCACGCATGCTATTAGGGTGACATCTAATTTAAATTGTGAATCCAATGCTTCACCTGTTGCTCCTCCTGCAGGATTCTTGGTAGACTTCTTGTGTAGATACTTTGTTGCATAGTGCTCAAACTTGTGGCCGTGGAAGCATTTTATCTTGTTCAAGTATTTCTTCTTGCCATTATTTTCACTGGATTTGGGTTTTCTCTAGGTATTATTTCCTTTTCCCTTCTTCCCCTTTCACACCAAGGAAAAATTATCTTAATCCTTAGCTTTGGTTGATGTTCCATCTCTATTATTTCTCATGAACCCTTATTGAACTAAATCGGACCACAACCTTTCCCAATTCGATAATTTTTCCCTTCCATTCACATATTCCTGGCAGATGTGCCAAGATTTTGGAAGGCCTAGAAGAGTTAGGCTTGCCAATTCATCTTCTACAACATTCACCCCAACCCCTCCAAGCACATCCCAAACTTGTGTAAATCTAGAGAAATATTGCAAAATGGTATCATTCTTATACATCCTTATGTTTCAAGTCTTGTCTTTCAGAGCCAATTTTCTATGGTCACTGCTATTTTCGACTAGCTCAGTGAGTGTCTTACACATAGAAAACAATGTATATTTTCCATGGATATTTGAGACCACATGGTATCTCACACCTTCTAGGAGAATTCCCCTGGCCTTTGCAACATCCTTCTCCCCTTGGGCTAATTGTTGTGCATCCGACTACTAGGGTTTTGAAATGGCAGTTTTGACATATTCTAACACACCATTATCATCAAGAACTTCTTCCATTCGATCCTTCCAGGCTATGAAATTTGAGCTACCCTCCAGGGAATTATCCAATCTCAGTCTATTGAAAGACATTCTCCTGATCCTGAAGAAAAACTACTAATCTAAGGCTACGAATTTGAAATTCCTGAGAGACAAGTTCAAAATACTAGTTCTAATGTGATTTCAGGGCTATGATCATAATGTAGAAATTAAATAGAAATTGCAATTGCTCAAGATTTCAAACTAAAAAACAAGAGACACAATTCTACTCTATTGATTTGTGGAATGAAATTCACAATTTAGAACAACATGCATAGACATGCAATAATGAAAACCAAAAATACATAGTGATTTCTAGGGGAACCCAACTGGGAAAAACCCCTCAAGTCTCTTTGCATTAATCAGTTGAATAGAAAAACTATTACAATTGCTAGCTCTAGCTCTGAGCTCAATGTGTAAAAGAATAAGTGTTCTCTCTACTCAATTAGAAACTGTGGCCAACACTTAGCCAATTATTTTCTCACCAAGCCTCCTATTTCCTTGCACAAATCCTGAGGAAATTAACCCCCATTATTTAGGAATTTCCTCCAAAGTTATTGCGCAATTCCCAAGGATTTATCTTCTAACTCATGCAACACCTGTACACTCAAGATTAGTCTAAAACTGATGTTACACTACCTTGTCATCTCCATTTTAGTCGAGGAACTTGAAGTCCTTGTATGCATTAGATATTTTGGGTTTATTGATTAGTTAACTGACATATCTTTGAGTTAGACTATTTTTCCACCGCCATTGACCTTCAACCGACTCCTATCAATTGTTAGAGGTCAGTTAATTGAATACATATGAAATAACTTCTCTGCATTACTAAAATTTAGGAATCACACATGCATAACTGAACTCCAAGACCTCTAACTCGAATTTACTGAGCTAACTGAGTGAAAAGAGCCATGTAACACTAGTTAACTGCCTCCAAGTTGTCCTGCTGAGGTGGAAATTCTATTTACTCAATTTGACTAAGGATAAAGTCAAATTGAGCCTTTCTTGCTACATTTTTTTAGCCTAAAAATTACTCCAGGATGCTTTCTTACTACAATGTAGTGTGGGATATTATTGAGAACTATTTTGAGGCATTTAATATTATAGTTGTGTGCAAGGAAGATAACCTATAGGCGGATACACTAGCAATAACTACTAGTAATTTCAAGCCACCTCTGGAGCTAAAACTGAAGCATGAGGTATATGCCTTCTATCCCTGACAACGTCAAATACTAGCAAGTATTTGATGATGATGAGCAACTAAGGAGGTTTTTGGAGCTAGAGAAATATTTTTCAGCCATCAACATAAACCATGAGAATTAAGCTTCTGAAGTAGATCAACATGAGATGGAACCACGAGGATAATATTCTAGCTTCTTGAATCAAATTAGAGGCCATAAGGTGATACAACTAAATAACAAATTCTTTCCAAAAATACTAGTCCCGTTGGAACAAGCTTTGATCATAATGATGTATCCACCAAGACTACTTTCTAGCTTGTGACCGAAAATGTGAAAGAGCACAACCTTGGCACAAAAGCAAATCCTCAAAAGATCAAGCTAGCCAAATCCTTGGTGCCATCATGCAAAGAAAGGTATTTAAAATTGTTTCAACAATTTAAATATGTATTTGCATGGAGCTATGAAGATTTGAGGACATATGATACTTCTATAATACAACATGGAATACCTTTGAAAGAAGGTCCTAAGCCATTTGTGTAGAAACTAAGCGAATTCAATCCCATTCTACTTTTGACAATTGAGGAAGAGATTAGGAAGCTATTGGATGGAAAAATAATTATGTTATTGAGATACTCATAATGGGCGGCCTACTTGGTCCATGTTTAGAAGAACAATAGAGATATATGGTTATGTGTAGACTTTAGAAATATAAAAAAATGTTCACTAAGAGAAACTTACCCACTACCAAAGATGGATCATGTATTATAGAAAGTAGTATGTGCATCCTGAATATCCATGATGGATGGGTTTTCTGGGCATGATAAGAGAGGCATGCACGAAGATGATAAGGAAAATATGACTTTCACCATCCCGTGGGGGACTTTTGTGAATGATAAGATGCCATTTGGGCTAATCAATGTTGGAGCCACTTTTCAAAGAGCCATGGATATTTAAGTTTTAGGAGAGAGAGACATATTCATAGTTATCTACTTGGATGACATGACTGTGTTCTCTAAATTAGATGAGGAACATTTGAAATAGGTATTTCTAAAGTGCATAAAGTTTTGTTTATCTTTAAATCTGAAGAAGTCATTCTTTGCCCTAGAGGAAGGAAAAATTTTGGGGGAAATATTGTCTAATGAGGGCATTAATATTAACCCAGAGATTGTAGAATCCATATCAAGAATATGCTTACCAAGAAACAAAACGAGGTTCAATCTTTCCTAGGGAAGATAAATTTCATGTGCAGATTCATATCGAATTCTGCAGAACTCCTCAAGCACTTGATTGGAATGCTCAAAGAGGACAATGATGTGAAGTGGACAACTAAATCTAGGACATTGTTTGAGAACAAAAAAGTTTATAACATAACCTCCAGTCCTAGTGAGTCTATATTTCTCTAAGTATTTTCAAATATTCTCTTTTGCATGTGAGCATACAATAGATGTTGTGCTCTTTCAAAAGAATCAAGAAGGTTATGAGAAACCTATATCCTTTTTGGTCGTGCATTGAGAGATGTAGGGCTGAAGTACATCATCTTGGAGAAACAAGCATATGTTATGGTGAAGGCTTTCAAGTATTTCAAATATTTTAAAGAGTGTGTGTTGTACTAAAAAATAACAACGTATGTACCACTAACATCAATAAAAGAAATTCTCACCCAGCTTCAAAGTGATGGAAGGTGAGGGAAGTGGACTTCCAAGCTTCAGGAATATTACATGGAGATAAAACCTACAAAGCTTTTGAAAGGTCAAGGATTATCAAAGATTCTTATTGAGGAAAACCATGTGGCATTGGGAATTTTCACATTTGAATTAATTTTTACTACCCTGGAAGAGAAGAGTATACAAGAACCTCCTATTTCAATTGACGAAAACCCATGAGAAACTCTTCATTCTAGAGGAGAGATTCCACAAGAAATATTTCTGAAGGGCCTTTCCAAGTTCCAAAGTTCTAGATAGTATAGAGACATCATATTCTTCCTATAGAATTTGTAATGTCTGCCCAAGCTTCCAAGAGCCAAATGTAGATCCCTCAAGCTTAGGGCTATTAGGTTTTGTATTATAGGAGAAAATTTGTGCTAGAAAGACATTACTGGTGTTTTGTTTACTTGTGTTACAAAAGATCAGACACAAGAGATCATTGCATATTTTCACCATGGAATATGTGGAGTTCATAAATCTTGGAAAGCCATGACATGTAACATTTTGAGAGTTGGGTACTACTGGCCTTCACTATTCAAGGATACTAATGATCTTGTTAGATCGTTTCCAGAATTCTAGTTGTTCATGGGCAAGAAGAAGCTAAAGTATTTACCGCTGAATCCCATTAAATTTCAAGCTTCCAACAATGAGGATTATATTTTAATGGATAAATACATCCAAAGTCCAAGGGTTACCAGAAATATGTCGTCATAACCACTGATTACTTCAAAAAATAAGTGGAAACGATTCCAACCTAAAAGGTTGATGCGGATGTTATCATAATATTTTTGGAGAACCATATTCTCTCAAGATTTGGATGTCCAAGGAATCTCATGATAGATAATGCTCAAGAATTCAAATAATTCCAAATTATATAATTTTGTTTGGATTATGGCATAGGTTGGTGCATTCTAAAGCTTAGTACCCACAAGGTAATGGACTAGCAGAGTCCTCTAACAAGAACCTCATAAGAATAATCAAGAGGATGTTAGAGAGGAAGAAGGAATATTGGGATGCAAATATCAAATATGAACTATGGGTGGCTAGATTAAGCACCAATAGAAGGAACATCTCCTTATCAATTGGTGCATGGCATAAATGTGATCATTCCTATAAATATAGCTATAATAGTGGTGAAGTTTCCACATGAGGAAGATGAAGGTACTAGTACATTACAAAAAATAATTTATCAGTTGATAGAATCCCAACAACATAGGGAACATGTCATGGGCAAGACATAATCCTAACAACACAAAATGAAGGCCGCATTTGATAAAAGAGAAGAATAAAGAAATTTACAAGAGGGATATCTAGTGCTGAAATGGGATTCAATCCGTGCAAACAAAGGGACCCTGGATGCAGATTTCCTAGGGATCCTTGTCAATGGAAGGTTCCTGAAGAAATTCTTCACATTATGTCTTTTTATTCATTTTAAAAAAATCCATTTCCAAAAATTTTGTTTCCTCAACAAATTTTTTTATTTCTAGAAAGAATTTTCCAGCATGAAATTTTCAAAATTTCAAAATAGAAAAATAAAGTCATAATATGAAGCAGATCACAAGGAAAAAGGTTCAACAATCCAACATTAAAGGCACTGGAGCTGCAAATTTCTCAACAAACCACAAGGACCTGTTGTCTCCCATGGAATCAATGTTGGTGCCAAAACCAACCCAAGGGGTCGCAAGCCCAAAGGAACTTTGAGCTAACCGATATAAGACCAAGACACAAAAAAAAATCGATTTCCAAGCCAAATTGGGCATTTGGGTTAGACGATGTCAATATGATATCATAAACTAGAGGGGCTGATGTCATCATGACGCTTTACATTAGATGATGTTAGTCAAGTGTCATTGGATGGACCACTTACGTCATCCAAGTGTTAATGAAGGGATGAAAACACATCAACATGACTCAAACAAGAGGGTTTGCAGGTGCATAAGATCCAATAGTTGGAAGGGATTGACAATCAATGATGGAGATCCCACTGCATTTCCAATTTGCACGAGGTTTACCTCCCAAAGGAGGTGTAACCAACCACTTGGGGACACACGGCGGAATGGTAGTAGCCACACATCCCTAGGAAAATTTATTAGATCACCCTCCCAACCATGCAAAAAATGATTGCATGGAGCAAAAACCACCTTCCCAACAAAGATGTTGCATGTTAGAAAATGAGACAATATTGAGAGGAGGTGTGAATCAGTAGTATGTGAATTTTAAAACTTTCTTTCACTAGTAAATAATAATAGGACGTCAATAAACACTTAAGTAACAATTCATATGAGCATCACAAAAATCAACACAAGAAGTGCAAATAACACACATATATTCTTCAAATTTTTCTTCAATTACTTTCACAAAGGCAAGCTTCAACTTGTTGTTACAAAGTTTTCTGGCTACAATGAGAAGGAAGATACTACTCCCAAGTCTATCAGCTACTATCTATAGGAGCTACAACCCCTGATTTATTAATTACTAGTGAAAGGATCTACAACCCCTAATTGTCTACTAGCCACTACTGGAAGGAGCTACAACCTTTGATCTGTAATCTACCACTTGTTTTGACCTCCTAGATTATCTTTTATACCATTTTCAAAATCAAATCATGAAGGCCTCTTACTCCCATAAAAAAACAATTCCTCAAACACATACTTCAATCACCACCAAATCACCTACAACAATCTCTGGTCACTGATCAAACCACCATACACACCAATAACACCAATATCATCTAGCTCTACAAAACATTAACACTCTCAAATTTGTTTTTTCTTATATAGAAATCGATCTTATATAGAAATTGAGCTGATGTTTTTAGTTTTTGAACCTTTATTTAAGTTAAGCTCTTTTCCATGCATGAATCCATATTTTTGCTCATCTACAACTCCTGTCATTTCTTCTAAAGTATTGAACTCTTCATATTCTACTCTCTTGTATTTGTAAGAAAATATGAGTTAAACTGTCCAAATTTGTAATTATGGAACTTTACAGGTTTTAGCAGAGGTTTTATCTCAAGTTCCAAATTTAGGACACCACTAGATTTGGAAAATTTTCCAAATATACTGCCAATTATAGTATTTTCCCCCAAATTCACCAATTTCCACTTAGTTGTGGCTAAACTATTCACTGACTTTAGCAAATTTCCACATATGGTATACTCTGCCAAAAATTCCATTGACTACTGCTATTCTCCGCCGATTGCTAGAGCGATTTCCTATTAGCGTTTTCACTAATACAACTAGGAGCTCTAACTGAGTTCCAAATAGTTTGATGGTCTAATCAAGTTTAGAGGTCAAAGGTTCAAACCAAATTTTTTATTGTGCGTAATCAATTTCCTCTGACTGGTGAGAAGTTTAGTCGACCCATGTATATTTTTATTTTTGTCGATAATCAAAATATATGGAAAAAAATAATAAAACATGAACCTTGGTGCAACTTCCAATGTTCTGTCACATCATCTATAGAAATTCCTTGTAGATTCAAACTACTAATTGTAATTTACTAAAACAATAGACTTGAATCTACTCTACTCATCAACGAAAACAATTAACGACCGAGAAATCATGAAGAATACAAGAGAAATAATTCAATAAACACATTAAACAATGATTTCCTCGTGAAATCCACAACTAAAAACCCTTGCTATCTGTATATTTCATCAGTTAGAGAAATGAGAAGATTACAATGCTTTTCTCAGGCCCAAGAAACCTCTGCACTATCTATATCTATTTCAAAACTTCCTAGACAAGGCTAGGCCAATACTTAACCAAATTTTGGCTTTCCCAAGTCCCTCTTTCCTTGCATTATTTCCTTGGGAATTAGCCCCCTATTAGTTAAGGAAATTTCTCAATATGAATTACGCAATACTCATAGGCCTTCCTCTGACTGCATGCACCACTTGTAAAATTCAGATGAATATACAACTGATAGTACATTATCCCTAACTCCAATCTCAACTGGGTATTTCTTAAATCTAACATGCGTGAGTTATTTATGAGTGAATCATAAATTAACTGGTTGAACATATGAAACAACACCCCACTATGTGACCTCCTACTAGTTCCTCCATTAGTTGGAACTAGTTTAAATTACTCTAACTCAGTTAAAATGAACTAATTAATTACAATTCAAAGTAAACTAAACCAGGGCTCCCATAATGTAGGAGACACTCTACATGTATCTATGTAGACCCTCATATCGAATGAACTAATACAACTAAGTTAAATTAACTTAGTTAAGTCATACACATTGTCTTATGATGTGGAATTACAATTTTATTCCTAATTTAATTCAAGGACAAAATTAAATTAGGATTTTCTTGTTGCATTTTCAACTCTCTCTCTCAACAATAAATGGATTATCTTCTACCCTGATCTTGCCTTTATGAAACTTGAATTTTCTTCTTGAAAGTGCCTTATTCAAGATGTCTGCATCATGTTCCTATGTAGCAATGTACTCCAACAACATGATTCTCCTCTGCACACAATCTCGTAGATGGTGATACCAGATGTCGATATGATTGGACCGATCATGAAAAACTAGATTCTAAAAGAGTTTGGTACAACTATGATTGTCACAGTTAAAACTGTAGGATCCATCCGCTAACAAAATAACCCGACAATGATCTTCCTCATCTAGATATCCTCACAAGCTGCTTGACTAGAAACCATGTACTCTGCTTTTGCTGAACTGAGTGCAATTGACCTCTTATTCCTGCTATACCGAGAAACTGTTGTTGACCCAATATTGAAGATTCCCCTTGATGTTCTCTTCCTGTCGTATGGAATCCCTGCCCAATCTACATCTGTGAAGCCTTGCAACTTCACTCCCTCTATCCATCTGTACCAAAGACCAAACTGAGTGGTGCCTCTGACGTATCGCAACACATGTTTAGCTTCTTTCCAATAGAGTTTGGTTAGCTTAACCATTGCTTGACTAAGCTGGTTAACTACAAAACATATATCCAGTCATTTATACACCAAATACATAAGTGAACCCACAAGCTTCCTATAAATAGTAGCCTCCACTACTTCACCTGAAGTAGCATCTTCCTTCCTCCAATTCCTTGCTAGAGGAGTCTCCATGGGTTTGCTGCTCTCCATGTGGAACTTTTTCAATATCTCGTGAGCATACTTTCCCTGAGAGACAAACAATTCCTCATCTCCTTGCCATACTTCCATAACAAGGAAATAATGCATGAGCTCTAAGTCCTTCATCTAAAATTCTCTTTCAAGATCCTATTTGCAAGATTTTACCAGCTTCTCATAACCTGTTAGAATTAAATCATCGACATATAATACTATAATAAAAAGTTTACCATCAACCACAATATGGTAAAGGTTCGTATCTTCTTCACTTTTGGTGAAGACGAACCTGGTGAGATAGCTGTCAATCATGGTGTACCAAGCACAAGGTGCTTATTTCCATCCATACAATGTTCGCTTGAGTCCACACACATGTGACTCTTTGTCAAAGGTACCAAATCCTTTTGACTGCTCAATGTACACCTCTTCCTCAATCACTTCATTGAGGAATGTTGTCTTCACATCCATTTGATGTATCTTCCATCCCATATGTGTTGAAAGTTATAGAATAGATTTGATTGAAGAGTACCTTGCTATTGGAGAAAATATCTCCTCGTAGTCAATTCCCTCCACTTGAGAGAACCCTTTGGCCACAAATATGGCCTTGTGTTTCTCCATACTCCCATATGCTTCTTGATTTACCTTGTAAAGCCATTTGGAACTCACCATTAAATTGTTTGTTGGTCTTGGGACCACTTCCCAAACATCGTTTCTGATAATGGAGTCATAATTCTCTACCATAGCATCAACCCATACTGGTTGCTATACTTATTCCTCGAATGAGGATGGCTCAATCTCTACACTCTCACTCATCAGAGCCATGTAGCTAGTGTACTGATATGGTGACCTCCTCTACTTATGCTATGATGTGGGTGCTCCTACATTCCTCTAGCATCATGCATCAATCTGTTAGCGTATCAGGTGTTGTTGGCCCTCATTTTCTATCAATTTTTTCTTATTAAAATACACCTAATTTCCATAATTTTCACCATGTACCATCCATATACACCTTATTTTGTCCAATTTATGCATATTCAGGTATATAAATTATGTTTTTAATTTTTTAGATATTTTTGCAAAAATTGGGTTTTTAGTGTATTTTTGGACAGAACTAAAAATTCCCATAATGGCTCCATTGAAGTCATACGTGCAGGACACCTAGGCAGGAGATAAGCATAGATATGGAAAGCTTGGGAACCAAGGATGGACGTGTACCTATTGGTTTGGTCAAACCAAGATAAAACAGGCCTGGTCAACTCTGGTCAAACATGACCCGATGTTAAGAAAATCCCTAGAAAATAGGCCAAATTTAGAATTTTTTGGGATTTTTCAAATTTTGTTGAATTGAATGGATGGATTTGACCAAGATAGATGGGATTAGAATAGATATGACCGTTAGAGACATTTTAGTCAAGTTTGTTTATTATTTATCTATTTAAGCCAAGACTATTGAAGGCTTAAGCATGTAGAATTTTATGTAATATGATTTTGAGACTCTTTGAAGATTGGAAGTTAATTAAAAAACCTATTTCATTTCATTTGTTGTTCATGCTTGAGTAAGTAACTAATTTTTCTGTAGATGAGATCTCTTCAAGCGTGCAAGGCAAGGGCCGAAGGTCCTATTGACGGTGCTGGACCCGCCAACATGTAAGAGGATCTCCCTGGTAAGAAGTCCCAATTAGACCTCAGACCGTTTGGTGTAGGAGTCCCAACAATGGGTCGTATAACAATTCCTTGACCACAATGTCGCATAAAGGCAAGTAAGATAACTCTGTTGGTAGCAAGGGTGTGACCGCCGCAGTGAGTCAAGGAAGGTGCACAAGAGGTTTCTAACATAGGTGGGTTGAGATGAGTGCACCCCTTGGCAACCTATAAGTGTACTCACCTAGGAGAGGGAACACACAAGTGAAAATGCATCACAAGCTAGAAAGCAGGTGAGTCCGGCTATCCAAAGTGATGGTTAAACCAATAACACATCTGCAACAGAATTCATATAATTGCATACAAATTAGTTCATACACAACTACATAAGTTAAACAACATACATTGCTAAGCAACCAGAACAATCCAACTACAATAGCAACATATGCGTGAAAACGTGCTGGATATTATATTCATATAAAGAAGTGTAACTTCCAACCATACTATACATCCATGTAAACCTTATAGCCACAACATTGGAACATTACGACCATATCCTCCTGCTCCTCCAAAGAGATGAACTAGCTCTGTGCAGTGGAGAAGCCAAGGCATGTTACAATACTGTCCAAGCTCTCTCCAAGGTAGTCTTATCGGAAGCTTAGTTAACGAAAAGCCTATACAATGAGTTATGAGGGACTATTTATAGCAAAGGGTTGAGTGACCCTTGACATTCCCCTTTGTGACCGTTCAACTACCCTCATGACTCTTCACCTACTCTATGAATGTTGCATAAACCTATTGACACTTGAATTACACTTGACATGAATTAACATTACAATGCACATGTTCCCATGTGAGACAAAATGGCTTGAGCAAGCTATGCAAGACATCACTGACACTCGGTTCGTTGTGGTGAGACCAACTCTTTGACATGCTTTTGATGGTGAAGGTGGTGAGCTAATGCTAAGCTTGGTCGTCCGTGATGGTGTGCATGCACCTCATGGTGACATATTGCTGAAGAAAAGTCTTGCCTCCTTTGCAACCGGTGCATTGGTTTGGCTCCTTCATCCAACTCATCTGCTAACATGCACATGGTCTTCTTGGGTGCAAATGAACCTACAACACAATAATGCATAGTGTCCAGGGAAAATTTTAAGAACCCCCCCTAAATTTACATGTATAATAAATGGACGAATCTCCATGGTATATAGGAAAAATGGAAGGCAATTTTATCAATAATATGATATGTATATATAATTTTTTGGCGAATCTCTCGCTAGGCATGGCGAATATTTTACTCAATTATAAAATCTTGTGTTTATTGGATACACAAATGAAATCATTGCATTTCTTTAAAATATCTTTTGAAATCAAAATTACCGAAATTACATATCGATAATCTAGTGGGTGTAAGATAAAATTCACCCGTGCCATTCACAGAAAGCATGAGAAAAAACCTAATACTATATATAAACCAAGAAAAATTCAAATTCATCACTTCTAGGGACCTCATAACCACCCTGCCAATACACAAGTATGTTCCTATTTGCAATTAGAAAAGTTACCCAAATTACAATCTGTTTACTCCACTTCTAGGGACCTCGTAACCACCCTGCCAATACAAAAGTATGTTCCAGTTTGCAATTAGAAAAATTACCCAAATTACAATCTGTTTACTCCAACATATGTTGGAAAGTTATAGAAGGATGACTAGTGCAATCAATCCATTCCTTTTAGCCTGGATTTGTTTCAGTTTAAAACAGAAGTATACAAATATACTTGTCCAATGTCTATGCTTTAACCATTCACCTTAAGATGTTTTTACAATATAATTTCCTAAGTCTATTTAATATCTTCATTATCATAAAAACCAACCTATATATCCCTCTGAGCACTTGGTAGACCCAGAATTAAGATGGATCTAAGATTATAGAATTTCCCCTTTAAATAGTCTATGCTCAAATGAATACCATAGTATTATCAATACCATGGGTTATCATAAACTGGTAAACCCAGAGTTAAGATGGATCTAAGATGATAGAATTTCCCCTTTAAATAGTCTATGCTCAAATGAATAACATGGTATTATCAATACCATGGGTTATCATAAACCTGGAGCTTAAAAATTAATATTAGTGATTTATTAAAATTAATAAAATTAATAGTTGATTTTTATTTTATTTTTATTTTAACCAAGCTAAAATGTTTAACCTACATTAAATT
>APFE030450005.1:95434-107157 GCA_000404065.3 Pinus taeda | reverse complement strand
AGACGTTTTATTTATTTACCATACCTCCACTTTACTTATATTTTTATTTGTTTACACCCTTGCATGTATATAAAGTGACTTATGGAGTAAATATAAAAAATGCCTTTATTTATTTACCATATCTCTCATTTATTTATATTTTTATTAATTTACCATACCTCTTTTATAAATATGGTATTTGGGCCTTTTGCCCATAGGATTCACTTAAATAAAACCTATTCTTGAAAATGGGCAAATGGATTCACTTAAATAAAACCTATTCTTGAAAATGGGCGAATGGAAGGTTGTAACTCCTAATTTCAAGGGCTAAATTTATCTTTTTTACCCTCTCCCTTAAAATAAGGTGGGCTATTTGAGGTGATTTGTAAAAATGTACTATGATACAAAATATTTGCCCACTAAAAATTTAAAACCCCTTGATTTCGCCAAAGGGCGAACATTCGCCCCTAAAATCACCCCTAATAGTGTCCGTGCTGATCTTCAAGTGTGCTGGGGGTCATCCGCATCAACTTGTTGAAGTACCTGTTCAGCTCCATTTGGACTTTCTTCTTGTCTTCACCTTGGTGAGTGTGATGAATGGGTTGAATTGCACGCCTACGCACAATGACATGCATGCTGCTGAATCCCTTGCATGCGATCAACAAAATTGCTCACCATGTCTGCTTTGTGCCAATTGTTGGGATGGAACTTTAACTTGTATGGGCGCAGTTTCATCCATGAGTGCATGTTGCACCCACTGCTGTACCTGTTCCTGCTACAACTCATTCGTTTGTCTGTGCAGCTTCGTGTTCCTCGTTGAGTTGCTGCTTTAGTACATGCAATTCCTTATTTGTTCCATTCTCTATCTTCGCACAATATTCATGTCGCGCCGTCACCTCATAGCCTAAGTCTCCAAAGTTTCTTTCGTCATCAGTGGATCTGCTTGAGCTTGCAACTTTTCTCCTCTGTGTTTTCAACAACCTTCCCGTTACATTCATTGCATTCGTTGCATTCGCCGCATTCACTACATTCGCTGTGTTCACTGCATTCACTGTACGTTGCGTTCGCTGCATTCCTTGTATTCGTTGTGTTCGCTACATTCAGTATGCTGCCTTTAGCTGCAGCTCATGATGCTGCTCACTGTGATATATTAATGTTATTGTCTATGAACAACTTGATATATTTGTGAGTAGGCAAGCTCATAGACATTTGATCGACTGCATCTCCAGGTGTGCTCTGAATGGTGTCTTTGACTTTGCTCTTTTAGAAACCATTGTACCTGTACTGCTGAGAGGCAGGTGAACACTTGCAATACCTGGAGACATGGCAACACTCATGGCAAGAAATCCGTCAGTTGAAAACCAAAATGAGCTTAAGAACTGACTTACGACATACTTGTGTGACTAATCATGAAGGTTGCCTAATTTCGGCCGGGAGGTCGGGAGGCTGACTGCCAAGACTGTGCAAGGCACAGTTTAGGCTGCTGGGAGATTGATTGACTGCTGGAAGTGTGCAATGCACACTCTATTCTTGTTGTTGACTGCTGGAATTGTGCAATGCTCAATCTCAACTAGAAATGGCTGTAGGGTCAGTGACTGCATTGCGCAATTTTCTGGGCCAGCAGTCACTGTCCCTCAAAAATGTGCAAAACAGTCCTGGAGGACAGTCACTGGGTAGAAATGCACGTTTCCTAAGAGGAAGATAGAGCTGCTCCTCTCAGGATTGATCAATGATTTCTTGGTGAGGCTGTTGGTGAGGCAGAGTCTAGGCCAAGGCTGCCCAGACTCGTCGATGGGCAACTGAAAGCAAATGTGACAGTGGATGCATGGCAACACTAAGTGATGGCAGAAGTTATTGACAGTGCATGCAAACACGAATGAAAGATTCAGTAAATAGATCAAAATGCATGTGGGTTGAAGCGATTCTCCGAATCAGCGACCATTCATGCAAAATAGTTTCATGCATGCGACAATAGTGAGATAGCAATGAAAACTGAAACAATGCTAGGAAAATCTAGTATACATGTAAACAACAACAAGCGCTCACTGAAATCAAGCAAACGATACTCACACAAGCGAAAATACAAAAAGCGACAGAAATGCAACACAAGGCATGGGGAGTAGGCTTACCCCAAAAACAACTAAGCTGAATGTGCTGAACGCTCCTAGATGTGATGTGGGATGTCAGAGCTGCAAGGTTGATGTGAGGAATGAACTCTCCAGCATCTGGTTGATGAGTTTTGATAACATCGAGGTTGTGATGCGCATGCCACAAATCTAGGGAAAGCAACATTTAGTGGGAGGTTTTTGAAATGATCCTTGCATGTAACCTCCAATTGCTAAACATAGATCCTTGAAACAAAGGATGCCTTTGCATGCTACCTCGGGAGAAGTAGCCCATGCATGCAAGTCTGTTTTTCTTAGTCTCGAAGGGAATCGGTCAACTCAGCTGCACATGCAAGGGGTTGTTCGACTGCTTGAAGAAAATGTGCATTTCTAGCTACGATCTGGGCTGGCTGCTTGCACAATTTCTGGGCACAGAAATTGACTGCTGCCCAGATTTGCACAAATTCTAGGCTGAGTAGCCTTGCTGGGGAAAATTGTGTAATTTTCTCTGTGAGGGTTGGTTGGCACAATTGTTCAATTTTGGAGCCTAGTAGGCTGCCAATCAGGATTGCGCGATTTCTGGAGGGAAGGTTTGTTCCCCTCTAGAATTGCGCAATTTTTTCAGGGATTTTCTCAGCCTGCAGCTAGACCAAGTCTGGGTGATTAGCGTGTGAGGGGTGTGCATCGGGTTGTGATCTACAGGCTGCCTTTTTGCAAGAAAAACACTGAAGCTTGTGAACTTGATGAAGCAAGGCAATCTGCTGTGAAGGTTGGAAAGGAGGCTCCAAAACGAAGCTAAGGAAAAATTTTGGAGGGTGGTTGTAGCCGATGCAACACTTGGTGACACACTGATAGAACTCCAGCTCTTTGAATGGACCTTGTTCGTGAAAAGCAAGTCTAACACTTTTAGAAGTATTGTTCACTTCTCATCTCCTCTTGGTTTCCGCACTAGCTTGATTATAAGATGTATAATCCGCCAAGCTCTTGGTCGATTGACACACATTCCAAGCCAAGGCAACACAATGGTTTCAATTGGAGTTGAGGGGTATATTGGTGCACAAGAAGTATAGTCATTAGAGTCTTAGTTTCATCTCTGGTGTTGCTCCGCTACTAGCAAGCTTGGTTAGTACCCTGAGGGAGTCACATAGGAACACAAGCATGGCTCCACTGCCAGTGAGCCTAGTTAGTACCCCCGTGTTGAGTAGCAGAAGCCCCGTGCAATGGTCAGGGGACACGAAGCAAGAAATTTTGGGTAAAGTTAGGGTAAAGACTCTGCTGAAAGCGCGGAGCGCGAATTATAATAGGCCAAGTCAAAGGGTAGTCTACCCAAAAATAATGTAAAGAAATGTAAATAGAGTTGGCTCACGTAGGGATCGTGGGCCAAGGAAGGGTATAAGTAGAGTGAGGCTCTATGGGTAGAGATAGTTAAGTTTTGATAGTCAATCTGGAATATGAAATGTAATGGGTTTTTGAAGAGGATAGTCTGAAAGGGTCTGTATGTCCGAGTCAAGGGTTGGGGTAGTAGATAGAGGCTCTGCAACTGTGTGCGTAGAGGCCTGGAAAGTCCACAGCTAGGTGCGTGGACCCCTGCAGCTAAGTGTGTAGGGTGGATCTGGATGTAGTGAGGATAAGTGGAAATAAAGATAAGTTTCTTCTGAAATTCTGTGTTCCTTCTGAGTTGTCACGAATCTGACTTTCATAATATCTGTTTAAATTAATTTGCTTATTGTATGAATGTATGAAAATCTGGGTTCATTTTAATGCGTGAATCAGTTATGTTGGTTAATTGTTTGCTTTGATTTGTAACCACATCCTCCAAAAGAATAGCGCACTAATAAGAAAGATATAATCAATCTGGATCTGTGCGAATACCAAGCAGCACAGAGCTGTAAACTAGTGTGTGAAACCTCCAGACGATACCAAGACATACCTAGGGTGTGAAAACCTGGTTCCAACACCCTCCCCTGCTACCTCGAGTGAGACCTCAATCCGCGCTCTGTGGGTTGTTGCCGAAAGGGCTGGTAGCTGCAGGATTTGTTGGCTTATATGGGCCTGACTCAGGTTCAGAAGAGTTATTTAGCCTGGACATTTTGGGTAAAGTTAGGGTAAAGACTCCATTGAAAGTGCGGAGCGTGAATTATAATAGGTCAAATCAAAGGGTAGTTTGCCCAAAAATAATGTAAAGAAATGTAAATAGAGTCGGCCCGCGCAATGATCATGGGCCAAGGAAGGGTATAAATAGAGCGAGGTTCTATGGGTAGAGATAGTTAAGTTTTGATAGTCAATCTGGAATATGAATTGTAATGGGTTTTTGAAGAAGATAGTCTGAAAGCATCTGTAAGTCCAAGTCAAGGGTTGGGGTAGTCAGTAGAGGCTCTGAAGCTGCGTGTGTAGAAGCCTGGAAAGTCCTTAGCTAGGTGTGCGGACCCCTGTAGCTGAGTGCACAGGGCGGATCTGGATGTATTGAAGATAAGTGGGACTAAAGATAAGTTTCTTCTGAACTGTGTTCCTTCTGAGCTGCCGCAAATCTGACTTTCATAATATCTGTTTAAATTAATATTTTTATTGTATGAATGTATGCAAATCTGGGTTCATTTTAATGCGTGAATTAGTTGTGTTGGTTAATTGTTTTCTTCCGCATCCTCCAAAATAATAACGCACTAATAAGAAAGATATAATCAATCTGGATCTGTGCAAATACCAAGCAGTGCAGAGTTGTAAACCAGTGTGCGAAACCTCCAGACCACACCATGACATCCCTAGGGTGCAGAAACCTAGTTCCAGCACCCTCCCCTACTACCTCGGGTGAGACCTTAGTCCACGCTCCGTGGGCTGTTTCCGAAAGGGCCGGTAGCTGTGGGATTTGTTTGGCTAAATAACTCTTTCGAACCTGGGTCAGGCCCATATAAGCCAACAAATGGTTCTGTTTCCGGGACAGGGATTTGCCTAAGGGGTGTCTAATGTGGGAACACTGGAATCCTACGAAGAAAGAACTTGAAGATTGGTGGGATCTGAAGCTTCACGAGTTCGCAGTTTAGGAAAATAGAAACTTGTGGATATCAGAGGAACAGTGGCTGGATTGCTATATATTATTAGATATACATGAGATCTTCTTCATAACATTTATGATAGAATTGTACCAGTGGATCGCAAAGTTAGTTGATAGTGTGGGGAGGTGCAGGTTAGACCAGCTGATAGTGTGGACTCCAGAACTAGTGCATAGGCTGGAAGCCACCAAAGATAGACTTGCGCACGTGGTAGAACACTAGTTAGATCGGATCATAGGGGGATTTATCAATGAATTCGCGATAGATACAACCGTAAGTTACAGTGAAGCAGAAAGGCAATTTCTCCAAGGACCATGGGGTAGGTACATCAAATCATTGAATACTTGGATTAAGATGCTGTTGTGCAAAAAACAAATTCTATGCGTAATATTGATGTCTGGAGTAACGCGGAGCAGAAGGGGTTATCGAAGAATAGGAGGAGTAGAGAATAACCCTCTGATTTCTATCTCGGGGGAGAGCGAGGATGATCTCGCTAGGTTCTTGCCAGGAAGTGTGGTCCGATTGATTAAAGAACGCTTTCCACTGATACCACCTCCGAATACACCGCCACCTGCTTCACCCACGTTGAGTCCATCCACACCGACACCACCTCTACCCCCTCCACCACCGAAAGCTAGGATGGCGACTGCAGTCAAGTTACCAACATTTTAGGGTGTAGGGAATGAAGAGCCAAGTCGGTTCTGGTTTGTAATAAAATATGTATGGGACGCGCAAGGCATAACAGATGAAAACATTAAAAAGGCCATGCTGGTCAATGCACTACAAGACCACGCACTGAAATGGTACATAAAATACTCAACCGACCATCCAAATGAGGGAATAGCAGCGATCCAGGATGCGCTTCATAAATAGTTTGGCTGACCAAAGTCTGAAGCCCAGTCGGTCATTGGATTTAAGGAGATAGCAATGTTGCATGGTGAAACTCCGTGGGATCTCGACCAAAGGTTAAAGAGTACTATTCGTGAAGCTAACATGACTTTGACAAATGGGTAGCATTGCACGTGGTTTGTGGTGTCATTGACACCCCATTTGAGGATGGATTTGTCACAACATAAGATCTCAACCCAAGCTGAGGCACTAGAGACTGAAATGAGGTTACATGCGACCCCAATACCAGACCTAGGGTTAGGAGTTCAAAAAATCCACACGCAACTTCAAAACTTGAGTCTGGAAGTGAAAATATTGAAGCAAGGAAGAGTGTCCCGACCACAGGTACGCCCGGGGGTAGGTTGTATTAAATGTAAGAGCCAAGCGCACCACAAGGACCATTGTCGTGTCTTCACGAACTATTTGGTGGGAGGAGGCCCGATGCCATTAAAAGTGGAGGTACAAGCAGGGCCGAGTGCCACGCCTGCGCTCTGGTGCACGATTTTCCAGGTAGGAGGAAAGAATGCCATGGACAGCTGCCACCTATTGCCAAGCTTATGACAATCTCCTCAAACTTATTCTGTAACTTTTACAGAACAATGGGCCACGAGGAAAGGGATTGTCGCATGTTGATGGATCGACCACCTACATATAGGATGCAAATACAAATGCACGGGCAGGACCCGATTGCACCATTCGTGCGTGGAGGATTCTTGGTACACAGACAGGGTCGCGGCGGAATGGTACCTGGACGGGGATGGGGACAATTAATCGGTTATAATTGTGGAGGGCCAGGGCATTACGCTCGAGATTATACGAATCCAACCAAAGCCTGTTGTTTGTCATGCTACCAGTTTGATCACAATGTAGTCAACTGCCCTACGCTGATTGCTCAATTGCGGGAAAAAGGAGTGCTCCCAGCTAGCCCCACTAAGAACGTCCAAATGATGAAGGTTGAACCACGCATTGAAGACCCCAACATAAATATGATGCTCAGAAGTGGCGCAGCTACAGGGGAAGATAAGGGGAAGAAGCCAGAAGAGGATACGTGGGTTCGTAAGGCTCCCACAAAACAACCAGAATTTGATTTGGCGCAAGCAAAGGAAACCTTTTTGGAGGCTAAGAAAAATTTTGCAAAAGCATCGACTTTGGGTAGTAAGGGGAAACCAGAACTAGAACAGGATAGGTCTTTGATAACTACCTTCTTAGAAACTTGTATGAAGCTTCTGAGGGATGCTAATGTGGTGAAAGGGTTACAAGAGTTAATAACTAGATGTTCTGGGGCAGATGAACTACGCTTGATTCGCAAATTGGGCAAACATGTTTTGCATACTGGTCAGGAGATGCAACTGATCGTCCAGATTGGTGACTTGAGATGGACCAGGTCATTTTAGATCTAGGGTCCGACGCAAATGTCCTACCAAAACAGACTTGGGAACGTATGGGCAGGCCTATGCTGCAATGGTCCCCGATCTAATTACGGATGGCTAACCAGCAAAAGATTCTGCCTATGGGAAGGCTGCAAGGGGTTACCATGGACATCGATGGCACCAACACGCAAACCGATTTTGAAGTCATTGAAATCGTGGCTGACAGTAACCCATATCCGGCGTTGCTAGGGATAGATTGGGCAATGACATGAATGGAATCATCAACCTCAAGAAACAGAAATTGATATTTGAAAAGAATCCTCTCTGAGTTGTGATTCCATTGGATTCAGCTGAAGGAGCACGTTATACTAAACCTATGCGTGATGACGATAGTGATGGGGAACTAGAATGTATCTATTAGCTCACAGCGCAAGATCGAGAGAGGGTGAATCCAACAGCGGATGGTCGACTCTCATGGGACCCCGATAGCTCTTACACGTTAGATTCGGATGAAGAGGTTGAACGATGGTAGAACCAACTGCATGAAGTAACCACATTAAATTGCAACATGATGGTCGCGACAGGAGTCATAGAGCTGCACGTGGAGGAAGCCGAAGAACCGGTTGCCTCGGTGAAATCGAAACCAGGTGCGCCGATAATATCTACGGTAGCACCTCGAATGACCTTGGCTTCAGTAAAAGGGGCAGTCGTAACAAAGCAAAAGAAAAAGCATGGAGGTCGTAGACAGGCGCAAGCACAAGTGGCCAGACAAACTAAGGGAAGCAACTTGAAGCGACTCTGGTCACCAGTAGCCGACGACAGGGTCCGAAGGGACTCAAGGGGTAGCACACATCGTGGCCGTCCAATGACACAAACCTCTTGGAAGTTGCAAATACAACGGACTAGATAGGTCTGGAGTAAGTGATGGAAGAGAGCTTAGAGGAAGCTGGGTAGCTATAGGCCCCATGCTGATAGCACACTCTAGGTACGGGCGGGAGACCAAATAGTGATATGCAGGAACGGATCGAACAGAATGTCACACCGCGACACTCAGAATAACGTAGCCCCTCTGCACATAAGGCGATTCGGACCTCTTAGGAATACTGCTAAGAACGACTGAGCTGTGACCCTGCTATCATGGCTGCGCACATCCTCGAAACGAAAAAATGGCTACTCGAGCGATTGAGTGGTGCTCGTAGCCTGGGCTGGTAGGGAAATTACGACGACGCATCAGTGGTGCGAACACTTGACTAGTGGTCGATGCTATAGTCTCAGTGCCTCGAGCAGTTGGAAGAAGGCGTGGGACTATAAACAAGTCTGCAGGAAGCCCGTCCGACGAAGCACTTCCCTCCCAAATTACTTCGCCCTCCCGATCGCAGCAGCCCCCGATGGATTGTGCTTCAGCGCGGACCAGTTAAGAGATGACCATTAGCACCACTATTCATGTCAAGGACGTTATGGTATGGTAGGAAGGAGCACGCGGTAGACCTTTAAGGCGAAAGTTCCGAGCCGAATCTGCTAGATCTGCTGAGGGAATGTTAGTACTAAGCTAGAAAAGGAGGGAAGGAAGTCGTTCAAAATTTCAGCTTTATTTTATGACCTAGGCATGACATGGTCATATTGGCACTATACATCAGAGTAGAGTAGCAAGCATTCGGCTCCCAGACAACCCATGAGTACCATGAACAAAACCAAGCACGATTCGCGGAAGAAATGCAGCTGAATTCGGAAGAGCCAGAGGGTGGGAGTCGGGCACCCGGGTGTTACCGGGAATAGTGTCCACTCGGATGCTGCTATTCCCACTAAGACTGGTAGCTATCTTAGAAACAAAGAAGTAAAGTTTACTTTCATTTTCCTTTATGAAAAAAGATAAGAGTGGAACAAAGGAGACCAACCTTAGTCTTGCACTTGATTTCCTTGTTTGATTCCTCTACTTCCTGATAGAGCTTTGCCACTTCTTCTTCGTCTGTCCAGCTTCAAAGAGCCCCTGTGGAATCACAACAACATACTACTATCGAAGAACAAAGATCTATATTCATAAATAACACAGGACCAAATGTGTGTTAACCATACAAATGCATATATAACGAAACATACAAGAATATGGAGGAAAACTTGAATAGCTTTATTAAGATCAAAAGTAGCAAGAGGATTACAACCATATGTTTTGATCCAACATCATCCTCCAGCAAGCAAGCCCTTCTTCACCTCAAGTAAAGCTTAGATCACCCAACACTATGAATATACACCAGAAAACCAACAACACTTCTCTACAAGATACAAAATTCCAGCCTCTGGATCTCTGTGATGAGGGTTCCATATATAGATGATTGTAGGGAGGTGAGTCATCTTATGGGGTCTTGATTAGTGTCCTCTCTCTGATAGTTCCTGATTCCACTTGGAGAATTATGATCTCTTACTCATCCCTGGTCGAAAATAGAGAGGCAAGTGTCAGAGGGGAAGCTTCTGGAAGATTCCATGATCTTCCACCTCGCAATTTGTCCCTGCTATTTGTCCATTCCCGACCATCGCACCCTACAGAGGAGCCATTCAGTATGCATCACACCTTGTACACTGGGAAGGTTATATGCATCGCACCCTCTACACTGGGTTTTTAGTATGGTCCAGTTTTGACCATTTATGAGCAGTTTTTAGTGGAGAACTTCTGGGAGACGATGTAATCAGCTGACCTTGTTCCTTTAGGCAGTGAAGCAACACTTTTAGGGACTTAGGAGCCCTCAGTTTATGGACATCTATGATTGGGGTTGAAGTGCCCAAAAATGTCTATAACAGTTGCCCCCTAAAGCATGAGGTCGTTAATCTTTCTGATGTCGGGTCAAATGCTTTACTACGAGGATCTAAAGTTTTTCCGAGTTGGGAGGCGACCTGTAATAAGATACAATACAATACATTATTTTGACAACATTTTTCATGTTCTAGCTGAGGCGGGCATTCCCATGCTCAACTTTATAAATTCATTTTCATGTACATAGGACAGAAAATCGTCTGTGTGACAAACTGATGATATGGACACATCATCCTTTGATTTGGATGATCATTTGTTTGACAATGATGTACACTGGATGTTTTTATAATCCTGAATATATCGCAGCCTGGATGGATGAAACTAGATCCTGGGTCTCCAAAACGTGTTCCATCTTCACTCGGAGTACAAGTTGATCCATGTGAAAAATGTTCTGGAGCCAAACATGGAAAGACATAGCCTCATTACCAGCCAATGATGTAAGTTGTTAACAGGCGTGAGAGGGATCACCAATAATGACAATGACCCTCAAGGTACTACAGTACAATTCACGTGGTGTGAAAAGGGACTTGGCGTCGAACACCACGTAAAATCTCTCGGTTGAAGGCCATTGACGTAAACCTGTCGCAAAAAGTGAGAAACTTGCCATTGAGGCATGCAAGCTTCAAAGTACTGAAAGGGTTGTTCCTAAGTCAACTTCTTGGATAATGAGCTGATGTCAACACGAAGCGACCCGTCACAGGAGGGCCTTAATGAATCCCACATCAATGACACGGAACGAAGCAAATGATTTTGGAGGTGAAAACAAATTGATGATATAGGGTTCAGGGTGGCGGTCATGAAGGAATGAAGCATGAATGTATTGTAGTGGGTGAGACACAGGTGAATTTTCTGGATGACTTCTCTTGAACATATCGGCAACACTGACGATGGATTGGTAGTGTTAACCACAGAGATGGATGGTGTGACGGACCAATGGTGATGACCAGTGAACGGAACAACCCAACCCGGCATGGATGTAGAAGGAAAGTGTCATGTTCAAGAGTGACTTGCTACCAATAAAGTTTCTTCAAGTTTTCTTCCCAATTTTCCCCAGTCATTGCTGACCAGTACCTCTTTATTTTTGTCAAGCTTGAGGAGGATAACATATGATTTTTCTATAATCCACCCTTCGGGTGAACCTGTCGCTATATTTTAGCGAGCCTAGCAACAGTGAAACTTGTTCTCGTCCATTTGGATGAGTTTGTCGTTATTCGCTTTAACGAATTTAACGACAAATATAACTCGGTCTCTTTCAATTTTAGAGAGTCTAAAAGAAATGGAAAGTAGACTCCAAAGATTCTTTTTCGTTGTATAATCCCTTAAGTCCGAAAAAGCGTAAAATAATATGAAAGGGATGAATTTTCGATAGTTTTAACGAGCCAAACAAGACAAGCGCTCAATCTTTTTATGTAATAATCTGAATCGAACAAAGTTCCTTCTATAAATTAATTACTCCAAAAGACTTGGAATATCAAGATATCCATTAAGGATATAAATATTATATTAAATATATGAATAAGAATAAGAA
>APFE030450005.1:9082-38090 GCA_000404065.3 Pinus taeda | reverse complement strand
GGCAAGAGTTTCTTGTGTCCAGGTGGAAGTCACTACGGTGAAGTAGGATGGTTATCCAAGACACTTTTGGCTTCATCCAAAAAAGGACAACGGTGAAGAGTATGATTACCTTCACATAACCTACATGGAAATCTGACCTTTCCTTTCTGTCTATTGACTTCGTTTTCACTAGTTGATGGTATGTTATCAACCTGACTGCTATAGGTTGATGACACCGAATGGTGCAAATGGGGAGACCATTCTCTCAAGATCTGTGGAATGCAAGGGAAATCTCGATGGTAGTGGTCTCCCTTGCAAATTACGCATGGAGATTTTGGTTTGGAAAGTTCAGTGTGTGGAATTTCACTAGATGATGCATGGTTGCCTCCTTGTTTAGTTGGCTTCTTCTTCTTCTCCTTCCCTTTCTTTTTCCTTTCAGCTACTTGGTTTTTAGTGTCACTAGTTTCACCAAGCGAAGAGGAAGAAGGGGAAGGAGAAACAAATGAGGTAGAAGGTGAATGGGTAACTTTAGTGTCATTTGGTTTCTGATTAGATTGTTGAGGAATTACGGTGTTCTGAACGACAGAGGTCGAGAAAAGCCATACCGGTAGGCCGATTGTGATTCCTGGAAGGGACAATGTAGCCATATATGGAGAACCAATATCTCCCCCAGAGGAGAAAGGATTAGGATTCCCTCCAAGAGGGATTCCTTGATTGGTGGACTCCATTATCTCAACCTTAGATCAACAAAGGAATAGGGATGTTATTCTGATTTAAATAAGTTCTAAAGACACTTTGACGCAACTTGCTTTTTCAATTTTTAAGAGTCGAGAAAAAGCTAAAGGTGACTCTAGTCGCCTTTGATTTTTAATGAGCCTGAAGTGACAAGTGCTCAGATGGACCTTTTATTTTAAGGAGTTGAAAAGGAATGAAAGTGACTACTCTGGAAATCTAGATAGATGGATTACCAAACTGATTGCAAAAATGCAAAATACACCTTGGTGATAAATGATAGAGAAATTACCAAGGACTTATGTACAGCAGTCAATCTTCCTGAATGCCGAGTTCAGTGCATTGTGATCAATAGGGCGGCAGACACGACTTCCTAAGGATAAATGATATCAACCTATTGTGCTCTCCCAATATATACTCAACGGTACGGGGAGCACAAGTCCGTACTGGCACTTGTCGTATCAAAGAGGAGGAATCACCAAACCTTCGATGAAAATGATAGTTACCAAGTTTTACGACGCCGGAACATGTCTCTAGCCTAGACTTCTAGATATGTTGCGTTAGGTTCCAAAGCATTTTTATGTTCATTGAGATTTATTTTAGAGTTGATCTTTCTTAGAAGTTTGTCTTTCAAGGTTCACCGCATGATGTAGGTGTAAAATTCCTAAATATGCAATCTAAAATGATAAACAGTAATTTATTTTATTTTAGCTATGAAAATCCTAGCTACAAAGGAAAGAAGATTATGATTTTTCTTTCAGGAGAGAGCATAGAGCACACAATAAATACACTTTCCTAAATCATATTCCGCATGAAGTCAAAATGCAAATGGACATGCATGTATTTGTTTTCTGCTTCCTCAATGTGTGAATGCCAAAAAGGAAAGCTAAGTACAGATCTGAACTATTTTCTTTCAAAGTGACATTTTTAACAATTTCTTTTCAAAACGAAAGGAAGACTAAGACGACACTTTTCGATTTCGAATTGAAAACTACTTTCGACACTTCAAATACTAATAACTCAAATCAAGTACAATGACAAAAGTACAATCAACTATCTAGAGGAGGAAGACTTTACGACGCTCCTCTTTTGATTCAAAATGACAATTACAACACTTGCATCAAAAACGACAGTTCGATTAAGCTACTTTTGACAAAGGAATACTATAAATGATTCACAAATACACAAAAACATTTACAATTCCTAACTAATGGAGGCTGAAATATGTGAAGGAAGAAGGTTTCAGCAAGAAGATATTGATCATGAAAAACAAGGCTATTGAATAAAGCTAAAAACAAGGAGGAAAAACCAACTTTCAACCTCAGCTACAACACACGGGAGGTGTGGTGCATATAGGCTGCCCAGTTACAAAAAGTGCAATGGACTAGGGAACGAAACTGAGCTTGGTTTTTGCTCAAAATTTGCAGCGAGGTTCAGTGATTTAGGATGAGTTATGATGGACAGTAAAAACAAAGTATAGGGGTATGATCTTATGAGGTTATTGAGCTATGACAAGAGCACTTAGAATGTTTGTAAGTCAGATGTTCATTTCATAAACCAACCCGGATATTGACTGAAGCAACATTCATCTACTTCGCAATTGCATATCAAAGGTGTTTTGAAGGCTAGATGGCTAACTTCAGGGTTCGTCTATAGTTTATAAAGCAAACAATAAAAAAACAAAACAAACTATTCGTTCCCCAGTGGAGTCGCCATTTTTTTCAGGGAAAAATAGTGTTGATTTGATCTGCTAGTCCCAATAAGATGGGTAGCTATCTTAGAAACAAACAATCAAAGCAATTCAAGATTTCCTTTAAGTGTAATAGATAAGAGGGAAGAAAATAGGGCCAACCTGGATCTTCCGCTTTCATCCTTGCTTGATTTCTCTTTCCCTTGATAGAGTTTGCCACTCCTCTCCTACTTGTCCCACTTCAAAGAGTACCTGTAGAGTCAAAGTAACAGAAAACCATCAAAGCATCTCTATCTAAAACATCATAAACAATGCAGAATCAGAAACACATTGACCATACAATTGCATTCATAAACAATAAGATTCACAAATACACGATTATTTGGAGGAAAACTCAAAGAACATTATTAATAGTAGAAGAGAGGATTACAACCCAGCTGTCTGATCTAGCATCACCCTCCCAGCATAGAAGCCCTCTTCACCTAATGAAAAGCAAGATCACCCAACAATACAATGTCTCTTCTCACAGATAAACCAACAACACTTCCTTACAAATTACAAAATTCCAACCTCTAGATCTCTCAGATGAGGGATCCATTTATAGATGTCTTGCAAGGGTGTGAGTTAGCTCTAGGTTTTTGATCAGTGTCATTACACTGATAGTTCTTGGTTCCACTTGGAGATTTCATTGATCTCTTACTCATCCCTAGGTGAATTCAGAGAGGCAAGTGTCACTTAGCAATGTGTCTCTACCATTTGTCATTCTGGAAGATTCCATGATCATCCACTTAGAAAAGTGTCTCTACCATTTGTCTATTCTTGCTCATCGCACCCCACAGAAGGCTCTTTCAGTATGCATCGCACCTGGATAGTTTGGCAGCCAATATGCATCTCACCTTGACCATGGACCAGTCAGTATGGTCCAGTTTTGGCCAGTTCTGAGTAGTTTTTTATGTGGAACTTCTAGGAAATGATGTAATCAGTTGACCATGATCCTTTAGGGTATGAAACAACACTTTTAGGGACTAAAGATCCCTTGGTTTATGCACATATTAGTTTGGGGTTGCAGTGCCCAAATATGTCTATAACACCTAGGAGTTCAACAAATCCACGCACAGTTACAAATCTTGTGCCTTGAGATGCAGAGTTTGAAACAAGACAAGACAGCTCACCCAGAAGCATGTGAGGAGGTATGGTGCATAAAGTGCAAAGGCCAAGGACATGACAAGGAACATTGTCAAGTGTTCGTGAATTACCTGGCAAGAGGAGGACCAATGCCATTTAAACCGGAGGCACAAGCAGGACTAAGCACGGCGCCTGCATTATGGTGCACGATTTGTCAGATAGGAAGGAAGCATGCTACATATAACTGCCATCTATTACAGAAGTATACGCAGAATCCCCAGAAGTTGTTCTGTAATTTCTACAAATCAGTAGGACATGATGAGCGCACTTGTAGAAGTTATGAACTGATGATGGATCAAATTCCTACCTACAGAGTTCAGACTGAAACACAAGCCTTCAATCAAAATACTGGAATGGTGCATTGGATTTCAAGGACGCAGATGAGACCAAGGAGGAATAGGACCAAGAAGAGGTCGCAGACAATTGATATGTTACAATTGCGGAGGGCCAAGGCACTATGCCCGCGATTGTATAAATCCAACAAGACCATCATGCTTATATTGTACCTATTTTGATCATGAGATGAAGAATTGTCCCACACTGATAGCGAGGTTGCACGATAAAGGAGTACTCCACCCTCCCCTAACTCAAAACCGGCAAATGATGAGGTTTGAGCCACGTGAGGAAGACCTGAATGTAAATATCGTGCTCCAAAGTGGTATCACAATAGGACATGAAAAAGATAAGGAGCCCGAAGAGAGTGCATAGGTTCGCAAGGCTGCAACAAAGGAACAAGAATTTGATTTAGAGCGTGCTAAGGAGACATTCATGGAAGCTAAGAAGAGCTTTGTGGATGCCTCCACTTCAAGAAGTAAAGACAGATTGGAACTGGAAATGGACCCATCAATGCTCACTACATTCTTGGAGACATGCATGAAGCTGTTGCGCAACAACAAGGCTATGAAGGGGCTGCAAGAACTCATCACTAGATGTGCTGGGACCCTGCTAGGAGAACCGCGCATAGTCTGGAAGCTCAGGAAGCACATGATGCGAACAAGAAGGGAGATGAGATTGACTGCGTAGATCAGGGAATATGAAATGGATTAAGTGATTCTAGATCTAGGGTCAAATGTGAACGTCCTGCCAAAGTAGACATGGGAACATATGGGTAGGCATGTACTGCAATTGTCACCTATCCAACTACGAATAGCAAACCAACAAAAGATCCTACCTATGGAGAGATTACAGGGAATCATAGTAGATATCGAAGGAGTGAGCGTGCTTGCAGATTTCGAAGTGATAGAGATTGTTGATGACAACAATCCATATTCCACACTATTGGGTATAGACTGGGCCACTGACATGAATGGATTGATAAATCTAAAGAAGCGCAAGATGATTTTTGAGAAAAAGTCACTACGTGTAGCGGTACCTTTAGACCCTACAAAAGGGTTGCACTACATAGAGCCAGTGTGCGACTACGACAGTGATGAAAATCTAGACTGTATCTACAAGATAACTGCGTGGGAGCAAGACTAGGTAAATCCAACCGCGGATGGAAAAATCTTGTGGGAGCGTGAAAGCTCCTACACCTCAGATTCGGACGAGGAAATAGAACGATGGAAGAACTAGTTACACAAGGTAACCATGCTCCACTATAACATGATGATAAGGTCATTGCACTACATGACCATAGAAGTAAGAGATCTACTTACATATGATGGGTTGAGGGAGGTGGATGATTTCCTGAACAAATTTGAAAAGGAAGTACTGGAATGGCAGCGTTTCGATGCTCTAAAATGGTCACTGCGTGCTATGCCTGCAAGATGGTGGGGTACGTGCCAAAGGAGTTTTCAGGACTAGCACAAATGCAGAAGGATGTTACACATGCAATTTGGAAAGCCTCAGAGGTAGATGAAAGTCGAGTATGACAGGCGAAACAGTCTGCATGCCCACCTTTCTAGATGGGTACAGGTGTATGGTACGCAACCTGCATGAAGGCACACCGTCCTCATGATAGGAAACATGACCCATAAGCAGAAGCGGGCAAGACAATGGCATAAACAACCCCTGTATGTAGGGCCAGGGAGCATGGTAAGACCATGCGTGCAAAAGCATATTAACGCAAAAGCTCTTGACAAAGTACATAAAGCACTGAATACGGTCCACCATGTGAAACGGGTTGACTAGGACATGTGCATGCCAATGGTTCTCTGGGCATATAGGAGCATGTGAAAAACCCTGACCATGCGAGCACCCTTGAAGATGAAGTATCAAACACATGCTTTCATCCTCGTGGAGCATGAAAATACTAATCTGCGCATAGTAGCACCAATAGATACGATGGTTCGCAGAGTCTGGAAAGAAGGAATCACACACGCGCAAGAAGAAGAACGCATGTGAATCAAGGAAGAAATCCAATGGGGAAAACTTAGACTCCACAAAATTGAAAAAGAAAGGGTACGGTTATGGAAGAAAAGCGCTTTGGTGCACGCAGAAGACAAGAAAATGGAGGATGAAATAAAGAAAGATTTTCTTGGCAAAAATACCAGAATAGTAAGGCAGGGTGTGTATGATCATGAGGACAGGGTTAAGGCCTATTACCACGAATTGATCAGTCTGATGCCTTGGCTTAAACCACATATTGCTAGGCATAACGACTAGAGTAGTGTGTTGCAAATAGGAAAGTGTGCAATGCCGACCATAACAATAAAAGGTGTGGATTCCCTAGGAAAAACGATGAAAAATAGGACGGAACTTTTCATGGGTGGTGCGACCACCTGACTAGCCATGGGAAGAATAGTCTTAGTGATCTAGGCAGTTGGAAGGGAGCACGGGACTATAAACTATTCTGCCCAGGAGTTGTGTGATAATGGAGATACACACAGAAAAAAAGAGTGATAAGGTCCACGACCGAACACGGGGGGTTGTGTTGCCACATAGGTTGGCCAAAAAGTGACCATTGAAGTTACTACTCATGATGGGATGAGCGACTTGAGACCAAATGGAGTGGGTGGCAGACATTTAAGATGCGATTTATGGGAAAGATCTGGGAAAATATGTCGCCAAGGGAGCATTAATGAACCAGATTTTGGGGGAACGGTCAAATTTGAACTCCAAAATCACTATAAAATACAAAGGGCTTCCCAACAAACAACACTTGGTCTTTTGCGAATTGAGTGATCGAGCAGAACCCTGATTGTTGTGTGTCGAGTGTTCATTAAGCCCCTAAGTTTGCAAGTGCAAGATTTCTGAACGAATACAATGACAACCGCTAAGGATGTTATGGAAATAACATAAATATCCGCTGATGAGGCCATGCAGGCCCTGACTATAGGGGATTCTCCAAAAGGTGATGGAATTGTGGCAGAAATTTTGAAGTCACCACGTACACCATGACCCAAGAGGGACAAACAAGTGATGGTTCCCGTACGTGTGTCCCTGCGGAACTGGCTGCGCACCAGGTTGTCAATGGAGGAGAAGAGGAAAGTCGTCACTATAGAAACAAATGAAGGAAAGGAAGATTAGTGGGATCTTATCATCATAGAAGAAGGGGATGAAGGCATGGAGGTGGATACTCAAACTATGCACTCTGCAACAAAACTGCCCCCCTATGTCCCCCCGTGAAAAGGGAAAGAAAAAGTGCCCAAGGACCTCGATGAGACCAAGAGCTTGCTCCAGACCCCGCTCCTCCCAGATGGCATTATGTTTGAAGGTATGCACCTGGGTCGTGTGATGAGCCTGAAATTCGAAGAGTGGGACCTCGTTGACCACGATAAGTTCCCTCATATTGAGACCAGAAACCTCATGAAGTAGAACATCACGGAGGGGGCGCGTGACAGCACTAGAACCATGGAAGTGGTTGTGCATAGTGGAAAAGGCTGGGTTGTTGAACCTACTCTAGGTGCCACATTTCTACCGTGCCCCAATAACCATTTCCGTCATTAGGCAGCTGCTCTGCTTGGTGCATGATGGGTGTTTATGGCTGGAGGAGCCCAGCCCCATCATGGCAGACTTGATTCATCGCGTCTCCCGACTTCTGTGCAAAAGGGGAGGGCCCCGCAACCATATTGGAAGGGAAGGACAGTGATTTGGCCATCACGGAGGCCATGAAGAAAAATTACAAGCTAGAAAATAAGAAAACGGGCTACGCCATCTCTAGCATCAAGGAAAAAGCAGTACGCATGGAAACCCAAATCCTAGTAGGAAAGGTTATGCGCAAGTGTGTTATAGACATATTTGGGCACAACAACCCCAAAATTATATGTCGATGTATTAAGTCTCATCAAACCCTAAAAGAGTTGTTTCATACCCTAAAGGAACATAGTCATCATAATACATCATTCCCCAAAAGTTCCATCTGAGAAACCATCCAGAAATTGCCTAAATTGAACCATACTGACTGCTCCACTGGAAAAGTGCGATGCATACTGAGTGGTACACTGCCAGGGTGTGATGCATACTGTTTATGCCTTCTATATGGTGTGATGGGTGAGGATAGACAAATGTCTGAGATAGTTTGCTAGGTGGTTGCTCATGGAATCTTCTAGAAACTTCTCCTATGCCACTTGCCTCTCTGAATTCGCCCAAGGATGAATAAGGGATCTAAGAAATCTCCAATCCCTTCTCTTGTGGAACCAGTTGTAACAAGTGGAATGACACTAATCAAACCCCATGGATAACTCACACCCTTGCACACATCTATGAATGGATCCCTCATTCAAGAGATATAGAGGCTAGAATATGTGAATTGTAAGGAAGTGCTGATAGTTTGTAATTGAGGAAAGAGCATTGTATTGTTGGTGTGATCTTGCTATTTCATGAGGTGAAGAGGGATTGAAGCTGGGAGGATGATGCTGGATCAGATAACTGGGTTGTAATTCTCCTTTCTATTAACAAAGCTCTTCAAGTTTTCTTCCATATGATTGTGCAATTGTGAATGTTATCATTTGTGAATGCTATCATTTGTTCATTATATATCTGATTCTGTAATGTTTATGTTGTAATAGATCACGATGCTTTGACGGTTCTTTGTTGCTGTAATTTTGCAGGTACTCTCCAAGCGTGTTAAGTATGGGGAGGAGTTGGGAGATCTGTCAAAGGGGAGAGAGATCGAGCAACGGATTAAGCAGAAGTTCCAGGTTGGTTCCATTATCTTTCTCTTATCTGTTACACATAGAAGAAATCATTGGATTTAATTAAACTGTTGTTTCTAAGGTAGCAGCCAAACCTAGAGGGCTTGTATTCTTTAGGAATACTAGTTTTCCCATAAACAAATTGGCGACTCCACTGGGGAACGAACAGATGTTTGTCAGTTGTTATTGTTTGTTTTATAAACTATAAACAAAGTCTGAAGTCAGCCAAGTAGCGTTTGAACTGCTCTTGCTCTGCAATTGCATAGTAGATGAATGATGCTTCAGTCAATCTCTGGTTTAGTTTATGAATTAAAAATTTGACTTACAAGCACATCTAGATTCCCTTTTGGTAGCTCAGCAACCTCTGAATAAATTCCGTCATACTTTGCTCTTTATTGTTCATCAAAACCCAGCTTAACTCATTGAAAATAGCTGCACATCCGAGCCAAAACCCATTTCAGTTGCGCTCCTTGGACCATCGCACTGTCTTCCACTGTAACTCAGTATGCATCGCACCTCTCGAGTGTATTAAGTGTGATGCATCTCTGTTTCTGTGAAGCCTAGGTGCGATGACTAACTGAACTCTTTTTCCATCTAAAAATTGAGGGTTTTTGACCTTGTTTTCAGTTTTGTTTGGTTATATTGTTGCAAATGAACAATGCCTCTTTACTGAAGCTTACTTGCATCACATAGATCAGCCTCAATTAAATTAGGATTAGTAAATTTTTTTGTGTATTTGTTCATGATTTACAATCATTTTTCTAAAAATTGTTTAAGTCGATTTGTCGCTTTGATACAAAAAGTGTCGTAATTGTCGTTTTGTGTTGAAAAGAGAAGTGTCGTGAATTATTCCTTCCCTTGATAATCGATTGAACTTTTCTTCATGTATTTGGTTTGATTTGTTTATATTCGAAGTGTGGAAAGAATTTTTATTCAAAATTGGAAAGTGTCGTTGAGTCTTCCTTTCTCTTTTCAAGAAGAAATTGTCGAAAATGTCGCTTTGAGTGAAATATTTCAGATCTTTGCTACATTTAGTTTTCGTTTTTGACATTTTTCACATTAAGGAGAACAAAAACAAATACATGCATTTTCATTTAGCATTTTTTGATTTGTGTGCTAAAATATGATTTAGGAGAATGCACTAGTGTGTGCTCTTTGATCTTCACTTAAAAGCACTATTATTTTCTTTCCCTAGTAGCTAGGATTTTCATTGCTCAAAATAAACAAAGATTGTTTATCATTGTAGATTGCATTTTAGGAATTTCATATCATCATCACGCGGTGAACCATTGAAAGGAAAACTCTAAACAAGATCAAATTTAAAATAAATTTCAATGAACCTAACAATGCTTTGGAACTTAATGCAACATATCTAGAGGTCTAGGCTAGAGACGTGTTCTGGCATCATTAAAACTAGTGGCTATTGATTTCATTGAAGATTTGGTGATTCCTCCTCCTTGATACGACAAGTGCTAGCATGGACTTGTGCTCCCCATAACATCGCATATATATTGGGAGACCACAATAAGCTTAAATCCTTTATCCATAGGAAACCGAGTCTGTCACCTTATTGATCACAATGCACTGAACACAACATTCGGGAAGATTGACTGCCATACATAAGTCCTTGGTAATTTCTCTTTAATTTATCACCAAGGTGTATATTGAAATTTTGCAATTGGTTTGGTAATCCCTTTGTCTATATTTTCTAGAGTAGTCACTTTCGTTCCTTTTCGACTCTTTAAAAGAAAAGGTCCATATGAGCACTTGTCCTTTCAGGATCATTAGAAATCGAAGGAGACTAGAGTCATCTTTAGCTTTTTTTCGACTCTTAAAAACTAAAAAGGTAAATTTGTGTCCAAGCGTCATTAAAATTAACTGGATTCAGAATAACATCCCTGTTCCTTAGTTGATCTTAGGTTGAGATATATGTAGACAAATCCGTAATCCACTGATCAAGGAATACCTTTTGATGGGAATCCTAGTCCTTTTCCTTCTTTTAGAAATATTGGTGCTCCTTATATGGCTACATTATCCCTTCCAGGATTTACCATTGGCCTACTAGTATGGCTGTTTTCAACCTCTTTGGTTCAAAATGTTGTGATTTCTCCACAATCAACTAGACAAAATCAACCTCTAGTCGATCCTGAAGTTGACCCTTTGCCTTCTTCCTTGTTTATTTCTTCCTCCCCTTCTTCCTCTTCGCTTGGTGAAAGTATTGATACTAGTAACTAGGTGGCTAAGAAGAAGAAGAAAGGGCAGGAGAAGAAGAAGAAACCAATTCAGCAAGGGGGCAACCAAGCGACCATTGCTCCCAAACCCAAATATCCATGCATAATTTTTGCAGGAGACCATTTTCATAGAAATTGTCCTTGCTTTCCTCGGATCTTGAAAGAATGGTCTTCCCGTTCACACTGTCTCGTGTCATCAACCTCTGGATATCATGCTGGTAATACACCATCAACTAGTGATAGTAAAATTCGTGGACAAAAGGGAAAGGTTAGGATTCCATGTAGGTTATGTGAAGGTAACCATTCCCTTCACGTTTGTCCCTTTTTGGATGAAGCCAAAAGAGTGTTGGATAACCGTCCTGCTTCACCGCAGCGACTTCCATTTGGTTATAGGAAATTCTCCCTAAGTCCTTCACTAGTTGAAAAACCGACTAACTTAAATCAATCATCAGTCAAACCCACTCTCTCTTAAAGTGAATCCTATGAGTCTATACCCAACCAAAGTCAACAGGTCAAGGTAGCAGTTGACCCGATTTCACCATCATCTAATCGTACCTTTCCCGAAGAGAGTGAAAATGATACCATTCAAGTTCTTTTCATTACTTCAAACTCTAAGGACCTTGGGGGAAATCCGCCTATTCCATCAAGATAGGAGGAAAATCCTCCAGTTCTTGTAACACAAAGGGTTAATTCTCCTATTTCTTCGGTACCCCCCCAAGTAGTCTAGTCACTTCCTTTGATTGGAATTGACTGGTAGGATCCCACCTTCTTTCTTATATTCCTTTCCAGATCATAGTACAATTTTGTAAAATGATTGTGTCTGGCACTATCATAGATGAAGGTGCATCAGTGAGTATCATTTCCTCAACTGCTTGGAAATCACTTGGTTCGCCATCGCTTGTTCCTGTTACACAGAATCTTTTAGGCTTTAACAAAGGAACTAGTCGACCATTAGGGAACCTTCCTAAGTTACCTATTATTTTGGGAGGAAAGACCATTTATCTGAATGTGATGGTAGTCCCAGGACCTTTAGATTACAATTTATTTCTTGGGCGTGACTATGTTTATAACATGGAAGCTATTGTTTCAACACTCTTCTGAGTGATGCGTTTCCCGCATGAAGGCAAGATTTTCACCATTGACCAGCTTTCATTTCCTGGTCCAAACATAGCTCCAGGTCAATCATCATCCCTAAATGGTCCATTTACATCAACGATATCACTCAAACCTTCATTCCATCCACCTGATAGCCATGAGTAGTCTAGTGAATGTAATGAATCTTGGGGGGCATGCGCCTAGTAGTAAAGATAAGTTTCCCTGTAGATAATGTGATTGGTATATCACACCATTCACCTTTGTCTATCTGAACGAAGCCAAATAGGTGTTGGATAACCATCCTGCTTCACAGCAATGATTTCCATCTGGTTACAAGAGACTCTCCCTTTCCTCATGCTAGGGGCATGCAAACCAATTCCAAGCATAGTTTCAATTCAAGCTTGTGTAAAAATGAAACTGAATCCAAGCATAGTTTCCCACATTTCAAGCTTGTCTAAAAATGAACCCATTTTCAATTTAATTTCCAAGCATAGTTTTTCATTTCAAGCTTGTGTAAAAATGAAACCGAATCCAAGCATAGTTTCCCACGGTTCAAGCCTGTCTAAAAATGAACCCATTTTCAATTTTATTTCTAAGCATGGTTTTTCGTTTCAAGCTTATGTAAAAATGAACTAAATCCAAGCATAGTTCCCTATGGTTCAAGCTTGCCTAAAAATGAACCCATTTTCAAGCATAGTTTTTTGTTTCGAGCTTGTGTAAAAATGAAACTGAATTCAAGCATAGTTTTTCATTTTGAGTTTGTGTAAAAATGAAACTGAATCCAAGCATAATTTTTTCATTTCAAAACTTGTGTAAAAATGAAACTAAATCCAAGCATAGTTTGTTTGTTTCAAGCTTGTGTAAACATGAAACCGAATCCAAGCATAGTTCCCCATGGTTCATGCTAGTCTAAAAATGAACCCTTTTACAACTAATTAACCTTTGTGATTGCCATTCTATCAGCCTTTTGAACCTTGGTTGTGTACATCCCATCACCACCATCCCTTTGGACGATCATATGCTCTCACTTGGTTTTTTTACCCTTTTTGAGGAACATTTGCAATGACTGGTCTATTTATCCAGCCTCTTCACAGAAATGAACATGTTTTGAGAAGTTCCAAAATCACCGGAACCAGTTGCTACCCTAGACACCACTCGTTCCTCAAAATAGAGTCCTCTTTAAAAAAAAATCAGACTCGTTAAATATGAAAATATTGTTGAGTGCTTGTCCTTTCCAGCTCGTTAAAGTGATTGGCAATGTCATCCCTCTTGTATTATTTTATCCTTTTTCGGACCTGAGGGATTATTTTAAGAAAAATAACTTATGGAGTTTTCTTTTCGTCCCTTTTCAAACTCTATAAACATGAAAAGGACCGAGTTATCCTTGTCATTAAACTCGTTAAAATAATAGTGTCAAACTTGTCCATCTAAACGAGACAGAGTTTCACTATCGCTAGACTCGTTAAAACATCACCATTATTGATTTGGGTTGGGTTATTCCGTTCACCGGTCATCTCACCATTGGTCTTTCATACCATCCATATTTTAGGGTTAACGCTACCAATTCATCTCAGTGTCCCCGACATGTTCAAGAGAAGTCATTCAGTTGAGAAATCACCATCCAGTCAATGTCTCATACACTGCAATACTTCCAAACTTCATTTTTTCATGGCCACCATTCCTGAACCTTGTTTCGTCAGTTCATTTTCACCTCCAGAAATCATTTGGTTCATTTCATGTTGTAGACATGGAATACATCAAGGCCCTCCTACGACGAGTCACTTCTTGTCGACATCAGCTCATTTTCCAAGAAGTTGACTTAGAAATGACCCTTTCAGTACTTTGAAGCTTGCATACATCAATGGCAAGTTTCTCACTTCCGGTGATAGTTTGACATCAATGGCCTTCGACTAAAAGATTTTGTGTGGTGTTTCACATCGGATCATATATTCACACCACATGAATTGTACTATAGTACCTTGAGGATCATTATCATTATCGTTGATCCCTCTCGCGTCTGTTAACAGCTCACATCATTGGCTGGTAATCAGGCAATGTCTTTCCATGTTCAACTTCAGAACATCTCTTCACATGGATTGACTTGTACATCAAGCGAAGATTGAACAAGTCTGAAGACCCTGGATCTAGTTTCATCCATCTGGGCTGTGATATATTCAAGGACATAAAAACATCAAATGTACAAAGGCTCTACATAGATGGTCATCTTAACCATGGATGATGACTCTATATCTGAAGAATCACCAGTCTGTATCTACAGACAGCTATCTGATCTATGTACATGAAATGAATTTATAAAGCTAAGCATGGGAATGCCTCCCTCAGCTAGATCATGAAAATTATATTATGATGATATATTGTATTGTAACTTATGCAGGTAACCTTCTAGTTCGAAACTTCATATCCTCATGATAAATAATTTCACCCGACATGAATATTTACGACCTCATACTTTAGGGGGAAAATGTTATAGACATATTTGGGCACATCAACCCCAAACTTATATGTCAATGTATTAGGGCTCATCAACCCCTAAAAGAGTTGTTTTATACACTAAAACAACATAGTCATGTGAATACATCATTCCCCAAAAGTTCCATCTGAGAAACCATCCAGAAATTACCTAAATTGAACCATAATGACTGCTCCACTAGAAAAGTATGATGCATACTGAGTAGTACACTACCAGGGTGCAATGGGTGAGGATGGACAAATGTACGAGACAATTTACTAGGTGGTTGCTCATGGAATCTTCTAGAAACTTCTCTTGTGCCACTTGCCTCTCTGAATTCACCTAAGGATGAATAAGGGATCTAAGAAATCTCCAATCCCTTCTCTTGTGGAACCAATTGTAACAAGTGGAATGACACTAATCAAACCCCATGGATGACTCACACCCTTGCACACATCTATAAATGGATCCCTCATTCAAGAGATCCAGAGGCAGGAATATGGTGAATTGCAAGGACGTGTTGATAGTTTGTAATTGAGGAAAGAGCATTGTATTGTTGGTGTGATCTTGCTATTTCATGAGGTGAAGAGGGATTGAAGTGGGGAGGATGACGCTGGATCAGACAACTGGGTTGTAATTCTCCTTTATAAAGCTCTTCAATTTTTCTTCCATATGATATTGCAATTGTGAATGTTATCATTTGTGAATGCTATCATTTGTTCATTATATATATATGATTATGTAATGTTTATGTTGTAATAGATCACGATGCTTTGACGGTTCTTTGTTGCTGTACTTGTGCAGGTACTCTCCAAGCATGTTAATTACAGGGAGGAGTTGCAGGATATGTCAAACGGGAGAGAGATCAAGCAACAGATTAAGCGGAAGTTCCAGGCTGGTTCCATTATCTTTCTCTTATCTATTACACATAGAACAAATCATTGGATTTCTTTAAATTGTTGTTTCTAGGGTAGCTTCCAAATGCAGAGGGCTAGCATTCTTTAGGAATACTAGTTTTCCCAGAAACAAAGTGCCATGTAGATCAGGTATCTACACCGGTGGTCACACTGGCCGAGCAGTGCATGTAGGGGTTCTAGTTTAACTGGTCTGAATTCCTCTGCACCAAATTTTTAGAGAATTGCCGCGAAGCCCAATATTAGGGAAAAATGTTCCACTATGCATGGTTGTTGTTGTCCATAGTACTCGTAGTTGGGGAATTGTTGAAGGATAGTCAATTCCCCATAATTGACAGAGATTTACCAGAGGCCATGAAGTACGCTTCGCTCTGGGCCACAAAGGATGCCAAAAGGATTCGCGACTGCAAGATATTTTGGGTGTTCATGGAGATGGACCTCAGAATCCGGATCAACCATAAGCTGCAGTTGTCACCTATGGTTTACAACAATCTGCATAGCTTTGCATAATTTAAGGCAGACATGCATAACATATATATTAGGGTGTGGAAGGACCCGAATAAACATTGGATAAAATTATCCTTTGTAGCCACCGACGATGCCATTTTCAATGTCCTGGAGGCATGACCACCAGAGTGGAGCACCCCAGACATCACAGAGATCGAAAAATCGGTGGTGCAATGAAAGAAAGATGAGGCCAAGTTTTGCATCGCATAGTTGGTTGAAAAACGAAGAAAGGATGCAGTGAAAGCAGAAGTGCAGACAACATGAGACGCAGCATAGAGAGTAGCTAAATAGGAGAAGGCCGTAGCAGCACAAGAGGTAGCCGCAAAGATAGGCAAGGACCCAACGACACATGGGTGGGAAGTAGAGGAAGCATAGACCAAAGAGGGAGGCACAGACCCACAAACCATGTCAACACAGCTGAAGCGCTAGTACCCAATAGAGCGGGCAGGGTCGTGAAAGAAGATCAAGGCTTCAAAATTGTCCATTGACCCAATCATCTTAACCGAGGGTGATCTACATGACATCAGCGAGACAGTGCGTGATGTCACCTTTGAGGCTCTCCAAGATTTCGTGCAAGGGAACCAGATTGTGTTGGGGGTCCTCAGAGAGTAGCTACAGGAATTACAGGTGTGCCCTCCTCAAGTTGGTACCCTCTCGACCAACCTCACAGATGACTCAATAGCAGCACAGCAGATGTTTCACGCACGGATGACGAACACCATAGTGTTGCCAGAAGTAGCACTAGGGCCATCGAATGAGGCCGAGGCCTTCAGTCAGCATGCTAAAAGGTCTCGATATCAATCTAGCAGCACTCCTACATGAGACCTAATATGGGTTGCAGGATGGGATAACTGTAGAGCTGCAAGCTAGGGAGAGCTACACGCTCCAAGTTCTCAGTGAGAAAAAAATAAATATGAAACAACTAATCTTGCAGCGTGACAAACTAGTGTTGCAGAATCAACAACTAGTACAGGTGATAGACGACGCTTTCCAAAGCATCCCGTAGTTGGCAATCCCAACAAACATACTAGCAGAGGCACGGATCCACAAGTTAACAACAGGGGTCTGCAAGGCGAAGGAAGAAACGACAAAGGTTGAGTTGGAGCTAAACCTTCAGATTACCAAGTTGTGGTTAAAGGCAGAGCCATCCACTCCCCTGGAAGTCAGAGAACAATGGGTTAGCACTATCACAGTGGGATTGGAGGAAATCGGAGGTGCAGTGCGAGACTGCACCAACATGTTGGAAGAATCACTTGAGATCCCCACAATTCTACAAGAGGACCCCAACATCCAACATTTAGAGATAGAGGTGCGTGAACTCCAACGGTAGTATGGCAGCGTCCGAGGAACAACACAGATGGTGGTTCTCACTCAGAGGCTTGTGACGATGCAGCAGGCCAAGGCGCTGAAAGAACAGGTGGATGTGACACGACATAAGGAAGTAGTCCTGAAAGAATGCGTGTAACCTTCGATCGAGGAGGCTTTCACTATCACGTCAGAAATCAAAGGCAAGCCCGCACACATGCAGGGGATGCACACATTGGTGTTGAGAAGAACTCCCGACACAGAGACCTCATAACAACGTATGCAATAGATCCAACAAGCAACAGCTCAGTGCGTTGCTGACCTCTACGTAGTTCGAGAATAGTTGGCAAGACTCCGCGCAAAGATTGCCGCACCAATAGAGTGACTCGACGGTGAGTCATGATGTTTGTGTTGGGGGCCCGTTGTGCATGGAATCCCCCTTGAGGCATGTTTTGGGGCTTAAAGCCCAAGTTTTGACCGAATCTTGTTGTAAAGCTCCACGAATTGCAGGTGCGGGGCGCGAAAGTATGATAGAGTCATAGGGTTGTCCACCCTAGTTTTGTAATGTAATCTCAGTTGGATAGACTTACCCATGCCCACAGACCATGGTATTGTATAAATAGAGCAAGGCTCTAAGTGTAGAAGATATCTAATCTAAGGATAGTCAAGGATGAAGAATTAAGTTGTATTCGTGGAGTAAAGTCTAGTTTTGGGTCATAGAGTAGGAGAAGGCTTTGCAGTTGAGTGCATAGAGGCCTAGTAGTCCGCAGTTGAGTGCACAGACACCTGCAGTTGAGTGCACATGGTGGAGTCGAGTCTGTAACCGAGGAAGGAATTAATAAAGAGAAGTTTGGTTATAATTTTGTGTATCTGTTCTTGGGTTAATACATGATTGATATAACTTGAAAATATACTATTTATTTACTGCGCGCATCTGTATGAATGGTTTATGTTGTTACATATAACATAAAGCACTCAATTAACTAACATTGGAATATAAGTAAGATTTCGGGTAATAATGTAGAGCACGATATTCAAAACCTAGGTAAGGGTTTCGCGAAGGTAGTATATCAAGCTGCGAGGAACAAGAAAGTACACGAGGCAACCTGCGCACAGGGCCAAACCCCAGACCAGTTGAACCCATCAGACATCTCCAGGGTGTAGAAACTTGGTTCTAGCACCCTACCATACTACTTCGGGTGAGACCTCAGTTCGCGCTCCATGGACTGTTGCCAAAAGGGCCAGTAGTACTAGGATTTGTTCTTCTAATTAACTCTGAACCTGGGTTAGGCCCCAACAAGCCAACACATAGACACAATTGTGTTGCAAACTCACTAGGCACACTTGCCTTTCTTTTCAAAGAAACCATTGCATCACTCTCTTGTGCTGACAACTAGAGCCAAGGAAAAATTTCTTTAAGGATTTGAAAAATGGGCCTTTATACTGGATGGGACTCCTACACCAAACGATGTGAGGTATGATTGTGACTTCATATCAGGGATATTCCCTAAATGTTGGTGGGTCCAACACCGTCAACACTCCCATCTAGTAAGAAATAACTGGTTGAACTACTAAAAATTTTCAATGCTTCCAGCTGGTAGTCCTCTAAACCATTTTTTAACTTCTCTTGAGATGCTTTAAGCAAAAATCCTTAATTTAACATCTTCATGATCTACCTCCTCAAAATTTATTAAGTAATTTCATTTATCCACATGTTGTTGAGCTGGAAGGGATCCTATCCTATCAAACCGAAGTAAACACTGATCATAATTCTAAGGAAGATCATGTAGTGGAGCTTGGATATTGAGAGGGGCATATATAGTAGCCATGGTTGTGTGAGATGAGGTTGGAGAACTAACACTAGGGATTTGGAATGGAAATGACAAAGGAAGCTAAACTATTATTGTGAAAATTTATGGAATAGGGATATGCGATCTAGTGGAAGCAGCTGGAGCAGAAAAAAGATGGGACAAAATACTGAATGTACGGGATTTAGAAACAACTACTTAGAGTTTATGAACTAGATGTTCTAATTGATAAAATGGTAACCAAATATATTTGTCTTCTTGTGATACACTTAATTATTGAGAAGAAATGCTAGGAATATAAGGTTTAGATTTTTTCTAACAAGAACTATTTCTGACAAATCAGACTCTGATTTTGACCTAAATAAACTATGCTAAAACTTGAGATCAAATTGGATGCCTTCAATAAATTTTACCTCCTTAAGTAGAGACAAAGACCTTTCTAAAATAATGGTGCATGTTTCTACTGTAGACTTCTTTTTTCTTAAAAGTATTTTTGGAGTTTTCAATATCTCTCATGGATTAGGATTTGGGTTGCTCCTTGTGTGAATCCTTATATGTGCCAAAATTTCCAATAGAGTCACCTCAAAACTTTGAACTTGTTAGGTCCCTATACTACTAGTGTAACCCCTTATTGTTATTAGTACAACCCCCTTATTATATTGTTGTGCCCATGTAGTCCCCATATTATTATTATTGTGCCCTTATATTATTATTGTTATGTTGGCTCTGATTATATTATGACCCCTTAGACTCCTATATATAGAAAGGAGGTCTTGTCATTTGTATCATCAAAGAATTGTTCATTTGTGTAATGTAAAGGAGTTCCCCCCCTCGAAGAGACTTATTTCTAAGGTGTTGATCTATCTTTTCTATCTTTTTGTGAGCTGGTTTCATAACATTTGGTATCAAAGCTTTGGATTCTAGGGTTTTGCTGCTCCAAACAGGTCATCGTGGCTATAAAGTTTTTTTCTGTGACATTTTAGAAGCGAAAAGAAATCCATTGGAGAAGAAATCGGTCTGAACCTCGGGTCCAATCGCTATATTTTCGGATATATGATATAAGGAAGTTAGGGTTTTTGCAAACTCCCGAATTACATCCTAAACAGGTGACCTTAGGAAAAGTGTCATAACTTTCTCTCTGAGAATCAAATTGAAATTTCATAAGAAAGTAGAGAAAGAGGACAGACTGTATTTTGTTTGGGTATAATGTTCATAACGTAAGGTTAAAACAATGACATGCGACACGTCGTACAAGTTCACTCTACTGAACTAGTCTATAATTAGGTCATTAAGAGAGATTGGGAATAAATATTTCTTCGGGAATCCAATTGCGATTAGACTTGTGGATTTATAAAGAGAACTTAGATTGTTACTACAGGGAAAAATTTAAGAACTTAAAGATCCTAAATTATAGAGCTACAGTAGTTTCAAGATCAAGCTCCTAAAATCAATAAAAAGCGAGATGAGGAAATTTGATGGAAAGGATCTGGTAAATTGGATAATACAGATGGAGAAATATTTTTATTTACATGGTGTACCGTTCTTACAAAAGATACGTATTACATCTAATTATTTAGAACCAAATCAATTTTTAAGGTATAAAGGGCTTTGTTCTTGTAAACCACTTATCATGTGGTCAATTTTCACAGAGGAAATGATAGCACATTATGAGGATACCAAGAGAAACACCTTCTTTAGCCAATTGATAAATCTCAAACAAAAGGGTTTAATGGTAGAGCACATTGAGGACTTTCAAAAATTGAATATAAGGGTAAATGATATTCTAGAGAAGCAAAAGATAAATAGCTTTATCTATGCCATGGAAGCTGATATCAATGGTATGAAAGCATATTGGAAGAAAGGAATGCAAAATTTGAAGAAATACATGGAAGGTTTAAAGGAAGGTGGGACAAAGATTCTCCAAGAAAGGCCTCCTAATGACGAAAAGGATCAAGAAACATCAAAAGAAGAGGATATACACCGAGAACCAACCCTAGATAAAGAACAAATGAATCCGACCATATCTTGTGTTGCAATGGTAAGAATTACCACTCCTCAAGCTCTCAAGATAGAAGGACATATCAAGAAGAAGAAGATTTAAGCAGTGAAATATTAGGAACAAAAGTATCAAGAAACATCAAAAGAAAAGGATACTCATCAGGAACCAACCCGAGCGAAATAAGAAATGAATCCAACCATATCCTGTAATGCATTGGTTGGAATTACCACTCCTAAAACTATAAAGATAGAAGGACATATCAAGAAGAAAAAGGTAATAGTGTTGATTGATTTGGGAAGTATCCATAATTTTATTCATTGGAAGATAGCCAAGGAATTGAATTTCTTCCTATATCCAACACCAAAGTCTCAGGTGATGGTTGTAAGTCGAGAAACCATAAATTGCTCTCGAAAGTGCCATAATATCAAGCTATCCATGAGAGAATATGTATTTAATAGCCAAATGCTTTTCGTTCCAATGGGTGGTACTGATGTTGTATTAGGAGTCCAATGGCTATAATCCTTGGGTACAGTAGCTTTTAATTTTCAAGAACTTTTGACGAAATTTTCTTCGGAAGGAAAGGAATTTGAATTAAAGGGTATCACTAGGAAAAATAATCAGCTCTAACAGAATGACAAAGCTTCTAAAGAAAGCACAATGAGGCATAATTGCATAATTATGTTTGCTAATGGTTCCCACATTGAAATCATTTATTTCTCTAGATCTCCAAAAAGTCTTGGACAATTATTCCAAGGTATTTGAAACTTCCAAATGTCTCCCACATATTCATGATCATGATCATGCTATTCATTAGATTCTAGGGTGTTCCTCCAAACATCAGGCCTTATAGATATCCATATGCCCAAAGGAGTGAAATTGAACATATGGTTGCAGAAATGGTATAGGTTGGTATAATTATCCAACCAAATTTCATAAAAAAAAGTAAGGGGTGAATGGAATAATGGCGAAGCACGGTGAGAACCCATTCAAAAGTTGTCGAAGATCCCAGTTCCAACAATATTTCCAGAACTTGACAAGGAAGGAAAAATCATATTGGAACCTGAAGCATTCACAGAACCGAGAAGATGATAGCTACGAAATTGATCAATTTCAAAGTATCTCATCAAGTGGAATAACTTACCCGCTGAAGATTCCACATGGAAGGATGATAATTTTATACAGAAGCATCAAGAACTACTCAAGTGTTGAGGACAACACTTTTTGAAGGAGAGGGGCATGTTAGGTCCCTATACTACTAGTGTAACCCCTTATTGTTATAGTACAACCCCCTTATTATATTGTTGTGCCCATGTAGTCCCCATATTGTTATTATTGTGCCCCATAAAAGCCCACTATTGTTATTATTGTGCCCTTATATTATTATTGTTATGTCGACTCTGATTATATTATGACCCCTTAGACTCCTATATATAGAAAGGAGGTCCTTTCATTTGTATCATCGAAGAATTTTTAATTTTTGTAATGTAAAGGAGGTTTCCCCCTCAAAGAGGCTTATTTCTAAGGCGTTGATCTATCTTTTCTATCTTTTTGTGAGCTGGTTTCATAACAGAACTATCTAGTTGCCAGAGAGAATAGAACATCCAATGTTGTTATCTAACTTTATGTGTACCCTCGGGAGTAGTTCTAAACATAAAAAGAGTTATGGGGAACGTGTACCTTCATTTCGCCAGACGTTTCGCTAAGCTTTTATCACTCATAAACGTCCTCTTGAATATGAAAGAGGAAGTCCTAAGGTAACCATTTCAAACCAATATTGTAGATTAAATTTTAGCTCCTTCAATCTATAGAAGGATCTCTTTGACAACCTAATTAGTAAGCTTAGCAATTGGATTTTTCTTTAGTAGGGTTGTGTTGAAATCAATTTTGGTTGGATGAAGAAATTAATCCATTCAGCAATGGGGTCAACAAATCAAGCTTTTAGATGCAATCAGCAAGATCTTGATTGTATGAATCAAGAGGGATAAAGGAAGGATAGATAGAAAAATGTAGACGTATCAAATATTATCTGAATGGTAGTAGAAGGAGATACCAATTTACTATAGCAAGGCATGAAACATGAATCCTGCAAGCTTTAGAAGAAACAGTGCAGATGTCTAAACCATATGAACCAGAGAATTAACTAATGAATTTTATCACATAATATAATTTAAATATGAGAAGACAAAATATAAATGACATCACATAGAAATGAAACTATCACAGAAGAAAATCGATTGAGTATACCATCACAAGAATCTTTGTATCATTGATCATAATATCCTAGTCTTCTAGTAATTGAAAAAGATAAATAATTTGATAGCACAACAAAGAGACTACTTTGTTTTAGAGCCCAACCTATCTTCCTTATTTTTCATTCATTATACAGAAAAAACACATAGAAGTTAAGATCCACAAAGTCTGGTAGTATAACTTTAAATTATTTACAATATTTGATAGTTTAATTTGCAAAATATAATTAAAACCTTATCCTTCTACCTATTAATATATTTTTTTGGCACATAACATTGGTGAAAGTATCTTGTGAAACCATTTCACATATATTTTTCTATTCCTATGGAAAAATAAAGAGTCATAGCTCTATTTTATGATCTGGAACTACTCACAACTTTGTAGGCTTCATAATTGGAATTGTAACTCACATTCCTCCCTTTTAGTAAAACTAATACATGAACCTGCAAAATTTGTTAAAGTTGTGCAACTGTCTTGTGTAACTGTTTACACCCTTTAAGGCCCTTTTATCTTTTGTTGACTCGTATTATCTGCTCCTCTTCCTTCACAAATTTGATGACATATTATCATGATAAACTGAAGCTAAATTTCATGTCAAAAAGATAGACGGAAGATAAACTACAATGCTGAGGTAAAATTAGGGTTTCATAAGCAAAATTAGGGTTTGATATATTTCTTTGTTAACTAGGTAACCCGATTAGTTTTTCGTAGCTTCTATAGCCTGTGTAGGGAGGTTTAACTTGTCTTGGATTATTGCCACCTTTTTGGTACCTTTCTTTATGGTTCTGTTAGCTTTTACGGTTTCTTTCCCTTTTCTATCTACATATTTTGTTTTCTTTTATTCTGTAGCTTTCTTTTTTCCCTTTAAAACCTTCACAATTTATTCTTATTCATCAATAATCACCTGAGATTTTACTTTAAATTTAGCCTTAATTAATTTGTAGGACAAGTATTGGGTTTCCTATAGTAAAACTTAGGATTTTTTTTTGTGTCTTCCTCTCGTGTTTCCATACTTGGTTTCCCTTTTCAATTTTTGGCTTCTTTATGTCTTGCCTCCTCCTCTTCCAACATTTTCTTTCGTTGTCCTCCTATTCTCCTCTCATAAACCCTAAAACCCGGTTCATTTACATGGTTTTATATATGTTCTTCAATATGGATATGACTAGATTCTCCCTTTGTTTCCTAAGCTAGGGTTTTGACAAAAATCTTAGCTTGATGTCTCTTTTTCCCTCTAGATGGAGAGTTCCTCACATTTCTTTGTCTCAATTATTCCACATGTTTTTTCAACTCATGAATGTATAATATCCTTGCCAAGCCATGATGGCATATGTTATGGGGTAGCAACTCAGGTCTAGTTCTAGCCTTGGTAGACATTTTCAATAGACTTTGATGAAGAAAAAATGGAAAACTGATTGTATTAAACCCTGCCAAAATTTGACACAAAAACCTCATATGATATAAATAAGATTTGGAATCCGTGACCTCACAGGTGAAGAAGAGTTGAACAATCCTTAGAGTGCTAGATCATTCATCCTTCAGCATGTTCTAGGAAACTCCTACACTCTAATCTTGGTCTTGGCAGTCCTCATTAAAGAAGAAGTTTAGTTACACGTTCTATAATCTCTACTTTTTGAACCAATTTTCATCCTCAATAAGTAAACTCGTGACCTCTGCAATGGATTCCTCAGTGATTGGAAATTGTAAGGTTCCTATTCATGTTGTGTTGCCATCTAAATAATGTATAAATTCATGAAACCAACTGAAGTTGTATCCATTGAAGTGATAAAATACTGACTCCCAACCTGCATTTTGGAACAGTGACAACATTTCTGGATAAACCTCGAACCACAATCCATCTGACTCAAATCATTTTACATGGCCATATTTTCCCATATTGAAAATGATCTTAACTGCTAATACCTTCATTCTTCCTTGTCGGATGTGTAAACCCTTTCACAACCTTCCTGCACATTGCAAATGATTTTCTGGAAATGCTGGAAATTATCGTTTACGGTAAACCGTGTGTTTTATGGTTTGATTTTAAACTTATTTCTTAGGCCTAAAAATGCTATGAAATGTCACATAAGGATAAAATTTTATTAAACTTTATGAGAATCCACTTAGGTATTTAAAAATATAGGGATAGTGGCTTTAACATATACATTTTATTTTTTCTTGTGGACACTACGAAAATATTTTGTAGCGCAACACTACAAAATTATTTCGTAGCACTAGTGGTAGGCGCTATGAAATACTCTCGTAGTGTCAGATACATGCATTAGATAAGCTAATTTTGTTATAAAAGCTTAAGGAACACTTAGGATTAGGTGAAACATATTTTTAAAAATTTTCCTAAGCTTATGTTACATTTTCACAAAAAAACATTCATAGGTTATTACATAACCCCTTGCACAATGAACTAATAATCATAACTAGTGAACCTCTAGGAAAGGTACAAACTTAGTGCTAACATCGTCTTGAATGACTTTTCTTCAACCCAACTATGATACCATATTAAATTTTCTTAGGACTATATTGTTCTTTACTTTAGATAATTTCATTTCTTCATTTGCATATTAAATTCACCCCACACCATCATATCATTATTCATATTTACAACATTATTCAATAGCATAACTATTAGATTAAAATATTCATTTTGGTTGACTTTATGTAATTGAATTTTTCCTTAATGGTTATCTTACAAGAGGGGTTATGTTACTTTGGGTTTACTTCTCTATCCTATTAATTTGGCAACTCAGTGACAAATTCCAATCTTGGGACTAAATTCCTTTTTTAGAAAGGACTAATTTTGACTATTGAAGCACTCAATTTGGATAAGGGAAAGTGTATTTTTGGAGAATATCCCACATGTGCATAAAAGGACAGGTCAGCCCAGAAGAGAAATTAGACACCGATGGATGGCTATAAATACGATTCAAGTGACCCACATTTGGATATCATCATCATGATCATTCCTCTTTCTTTGGTTTGGCTTGCACAAGTCTGAGGCTGGGTCATGGAGATTGCTTCATATACGTCCAAGATTGCCCAAGATTGCAGGGTCCAAAGCTTGCATGTGTTTTTAGATTTTTGGTTTCCAGCTACAGGCATGCTTTAGGAAACTTTTCATGATAAATGCATAGATGTAGGCTCATGTGTGTGGTTGGAAGGTTTCAGTTAAACACAAACCACTCTCTACATGCAATTGAAAGATGGGGTTTGAGTTTTATAGTTGGCCGAAGATTTCGACAGTTGACTATAGAGTTCAACAATTGATCACAAACAGTGATAGTTGACCATAGGCTTTTGAATCAAGGTTTTGATTATTAGAATTGTTGGGTTCATCTCATGGATGTTTTCTAGTTGATTTTTCTAGATAGCATTATGGTTGAAGATATGGACCATTGTACTCTCTTTTTCTGAATCATTCAATGACAATCTAATAAGAAGAATTTGAAAGGGTTTTCCCTATAGTGGGTTTTTCCCTAGTCTTTGACCAATCTTGGCATCTCTATCTATGGATGTTTTTCTTCTATTGTTCCTTTATGTTCCGTTGCATCAATGATGATATTGTTCTTTCTATATAATTGCAGTTCATAACTATCAAGAAATATTTTTATCCAACATAATCCATAAAAATGGCAATATAACATCCATTGATACATATTAATAAACATATATTAAGTACATTGATAAGAAAAATGATGTATTAATATCACAATGTGGTGACTTATTAATATCACAATGTGGTATAACCATTTATGAACATTGCAATGCAACTTAACCATTAAGAAATGTATCAATGTCACAAAATTAAAATCAAAATGAATGTCATCATCTAACGTAACCATTGATGAACGCCACAATCCAACATAGTTATTTTTGTAAATGTTGTAAAATTAAAAACTCTTTATGAATGTGATAATATGATTCCATAGTTGATCAACATCATTATGTGACAACCATTCATGAACATAACGATTCAACATACTACAACCAAATTAAACACTAGAATATATATAATGACCATATTATAAACCTTTTATTGTCTTACAAATGAACAAATGCAATGTAACCTTTGATGATTGTAATAATTAAACATTAATCAACAAATATGAATGTCACGATGTAACATAACCATTAACGAATGCCATCAACCAATATAACCCATCATGCATATGAAAACGCATAATGAATATCAAGACCATAATGATGGTTAACATACTTCAACACATTAGTATATCTAACTATGATTAACAACCAACCTAGATTCATCTTAACTCTGGATCTATCAAGCTCAGAGATGGATCAAATCACTTTTCACTCTAGAAGAGGTTTGCCTATCAAGAGATTTAATTCATCTCAACACTTGGTAGATGTGAAGTTAAGATAGACCTAGGCCGACATTTATATTAATAGATGGAAGTTCAAATATTAATACCTTGCATCTCTAAATCTATATTTACAGTTTTCACATTTACATAATATATTTATAAAATATCGAATATCAAATAAAATTATGATAAAATAAATAACAAATGACATTAAAAAAATAATACTTATCCACATATATTATCAATGTTTGCTGTTAAAATAATATTAATATATAATACAATACATCTTTTCATTATTACATAATTTGAAACAACTCTATAATTCTGATCTTTATTGAAAATTCAATAATTTTTATTAGTTTCCTTTCCAACTTACTACTTAAGGTTATAAATTTACAAGTTAAAAAAATTTCACAAACAAGGAACTCACCTTCACTTCTCTTCCCATGGAGTTTGCATATTAGTAATCAATTTTTCATATTAGTAATCAATTTTTCTTTGCGATGGGTTACCGTTATCTATTAGTTATGAAAAACCTTAAATTATACTCTACCTATTAGTTATCTAAAACCTTGTCGAACAATGACATAGATGTAAACAAGATTTTAGAGTGTCGCACAGTGCCCTTCTTTTCAAGAGCATTAAAAGATATAGCATATATTCCTGGCATAAGGGAACGTGCTGTCAGCATTATCACGACTTATTTTTTTTAATTGTCGGTAGTGCAGAGAAGTAAATTTCTGAGCATATTGCAATTAAAAAGAAATTACTACTCTTTCTACTCTAATGACAATCATGATGCAACAAAAAGTAAGGCCCGTGAAATTCGAAATCAATCATACAAACCATGCGTTTGTGCAAGTTCTTAAATGGTAGGTTACCCTTCATTTCCCAACATGTTTTGCGACTCCTTAAAGATCACCTCACAAAAATGTTGTCTCTTGAAATTATTATGGGATTGATCAACTTGATTCTTATAGTCTAATACTAATTTGATTTTTTGTTTGTTTGTCATGATTCATTTTTTTCTGTATTTTAATTTTTTTCATTTTTTTATTTATTGGATTTTTTCAGAAAATTTGATAATTAAAATAATCATTGTATTGATATCCATAAACACATAAATATAGCAGAGCCTAATTCCAAAGGCATCCAGAAGAAATGACCTTGTGATCGTTCATTAGTGAGGTGCTTTAGAGCCTAACCCCAAAGGCATCCAAAACAAATGACCTTGTGCTCTCCCATTAGTAAGGTGCTTTAGTGACGAGAAAGAAATTAACCCTCAACACTTATATAACATTATATATATTATATATTTTGATTCTTTTATTGAACCAACATTAATTTTTTTTTATGTTAAATGTTAAATTTCACAAACATTTATGCTTAAACATTCCCTATAGTCATTAGAAAGTATAATGCAATAATAAA